>CATIWQ010130555.1:0-29617 GCA_949673415.1 Euphorbia schlechtendalii | reverse complement strand
CTTTTCCTTTATTTTTGAAAACACATTAACATAAAAAAAATACATAAAATAATTAAAATCTACTATATTATACTATATATATAATGAAAATATAAGAGATTTAAGGATCGAAGGAGTTTTGCAACCCCTCGACTTCATATTTATGAATGAAATCTAGCTTAACAACTTCTTGGATGCAAGCATCAATCAAGTCAAGTTTCATGCAAATATCTTCATCCATAGGATATTTATCAACTTTACCCATATTAAATTCGACCATATCATCACCTATTCTTAACTTAATTTTGCCTTCCAAAACATCGATCAATGCTTTCCTAGTATGCATAAAAGGTCTTCCTAAGATTATAGGACACTTTTCATCATATGCAAAATCTAGCACAACAAAGTCAGTTGGGAAAATAAATTTATCCACTTTAACTAGTACATCTTCTATTATGCCATAAAGACGTTTAATAGATTGGTCGGCCAATTGCAAGACCATATTTGTCCTTTTAACTTCATCATCAAGTTTCAATTCTTTGAAGATTGATAAAGGCATAAGGTTTATACTAGCCCCAAGATCACATAAACATTTTGGAACAGAAATGTTTCCAAGTTTACACGAAATTGTGAAACTTCCTAGATCTTTTAGTTTGGTGGGCATTATAGCAGTTATTATTTTACTACAATCTTTAGTTAAAGATACTTTTGATATTCCTTCTAAACTACGCTTTAGAGATAAAAGTTCCTTGATAAACTTACCGTGGTTAGGAATCTGAGTTATGGCTTCAATAAATGAGAGATTGATTTCCAGACCTTTAAGTTTGTTGATGAAATAAATGAATTGCTTATCCTCATTTTTCTTCTTCATTCTTTATGGAAATGGTGGTTGAGGGGGATTAACCTTTCCGGATTTAGGTTGTTCATCCGCTCCTGCACTATTATCAAATTTACTCGGATATTCATCCGGTACTTTGACAACATCCTTAGCAAGCATACCTGAAGGATTTGGTTCATCTAGTAATTTGCTACTATGAAGGGCTATAGCATGCACATTTTCTTTAGGATTTCCTTCTGTGTTACTAGGTAGATAGCCTTTTCCTCTAGATGGAATAGCACTCGCTAATTGACCAACTTGTATTTCCAAATTATGAATTGAAGATGATTGATTTTTAAACATTTGATCCATCTTATTCTCTAACTTTTTGTATTATTCTTCTGACTCTAATTGCTTATTACAAACTCCCTCTAGAAACTTATCTACTTTACTTGTTAACTGCCCTATTCTATCAGTACTTTGGTAATTCTTTTGTTGATTAGCACCATACTTCTAATTAGAATTTCTATAGGTATTTCCATTATTTCTATAAGAATTCCCTTGACTTTGAACATAACTTAATTGGTCCCCTACACATGGGTTAAAGTTACACTCAAAAGCTGTATGTCCAATTTGACCACAATTTTCACATTTCAAAGGGTTGTTCTTACTTACATGCATATTATCTATCTTGTTAGATAAAGCAGATATGTGTGCTTACATAATAGAAATAGAATCTAATTCATTGACCTTTCTAATTGAACTAGAAGATGTAGATGCATCATGTGAATGAGTAGGATTAGTAATACTTACTTGTGCTCATTCCACTGGCCACCTACTATTGTTGCTTGCCATATCTTCCAAAAGTTCAAAAGCTTCTTGACTAGTTTTCTTCATAAGAGATCCCGTAGCTATAGCATTAATTGCTCCTCTCGTTGCACGATCTATTCCATTGTAGAAAGTTTACAGAATAACATTTTGAGGTAAACCATGATGAGGACAAACTTGTTGAAGTTCCTTATAACATTCCCAGGCTTTGTATAAGGATTCACTATCTTTCTGGGTAAAAGAAGTGATTTCTTTAATGAGTTTTGCAGTTTTTGCTAAAGGGAAATATTTAGTCAAAAAGGCTTGGGCTAATTGGTTCCAAGTAGTGATTGAATTTTGGGGGTAATGAATTCAACCAAACTTTCGCTTTATCACAGAGTGTAAATGGGAATAACCGAAGTTTAACTGCTTCTTCAGGAACATTGGGCATTCTGAAAGTATCACAGACTTCTAAAAAGTTTGCAATGTGAAAATTCGGATTTCCATTGGGTAGACCATAATATTGCACATTATTGCTAATCATTTGAAGTAATGCTAGTTTTATTTCAAACTGATTCACATCAGTCGGTGGTCTAGCAATTCCTTTATTGTTACCATTGATGGTCGGAATAACATAATCCATAAACCTTGATTGAGGTTGATCCTGGTTTGGATTTGGATTTTCAACTTGCTCTTGATCATTAGCCATTCTTCTTTCTTATCTCCTATATTTTCTTCTTCTTATCCTACCAAATAGTTCTATTTTTGATTCAAAAGAGGCCAAACTTTCTCCCGAACTACATGTACTTGGGATGTACATGCTAGAAAGAAAACTCAATGAATAAACAAGAAAAATATGTTAATAACAAGATAATATAAATAATAAAATAAATAAAAATAAACAACATATAAAAAATAATTGCCTATTTTCCGGAAATTAAATCTCTAGAACACAATTATCTTCCCCAGAAATTTGATCCTTAGAACACTATTGCCTTCCCCGGTAACGGTGCCAAAAACTTGTTCACCACTTTTCTACTAATAAGTTTTATAATTTGTTCGCAAGATTTGGCTATATATTAATGGTGCCAAAAACTTGTTCACATAAAGTATAGGTGTTGTCAGTACCTCTTATCAAATAGAAAATTGATGATAACTTTGAGTATACAGTTGTGATATAGTTTTAAAAGATATCAAACCCACAGGGAAGGAACCAAGCCTAAAGATCAATAAGGAAGACAAAATAAAGAAAATAAAATATTTTTGGATTTTAGTTGGGAGGATTAGAATGAAGAATGGATAGATATATGTATGAAAGACTAGAGATTCAAAATATATAGATTTTCCCTACAAAATAAGTATAGCAGAGAAAACATGCGGGTTCAACAAAGATGTTACGATTCACTAGACTAATCTAACAGACTCAGTTCAAAACACCCTGATGTTCAATTATCAGCCGCAGAGCAACACATGAAATAACTTTTCCAAACCTAGCACAAACGAAATAAGACAATTATATAAACTTGGACAACGTCAATACTATGCTTAGTACGGCTCGCTCTCACATAGCCACATTTAGCAAGTTACCATTCAAAAAATGTTGGCTCACTAAACAGCATTATATCATAGATCTAGTGATTATACATGATATTGTTAAACCTGAAACTACTCTTAAAATTAACTCCAACGCATATAACTTGATTAATATAAAAGACTTAACACGAAATATGCATTATGACACATAGACATATCATAAACTTCGAAATAGGAAATATAAGTAGAAAGCAAAGCAAATTTGTAAAGTGAAAGCTAAAGTTGATCAAATCGTACCCACTCTTTAATGGGATTTGTCAATTCCCGCAATTCTTTCGTCTGCTTTGAATTCGGTCTTGGCCCATACAGAACCTCCGCTAGGATGCTATTCTTTGTGAATATTGAAAAAATGAATATTAAAGAACAAAAACTTTTATTAATAAGTGATTGGCAAGCACACTTATACAATAATCGCTCGAGAATATAGAGAAATCTAGTGATCGAAACAAGGATTCGAGTCACTTAGAAATTTTCTCGCTAACACTTATGAACGTAGCGAATTCTCTATCTACACACACTATACGTTACCCTATAATTGCACTCTAATGCTGCACTCCCTTCATTCCATGAAATTGTATGCTTTGGAGCCCTGTTTATAAAGTTCAAAGGGTTGCGTCTATCTAAATGAAGAGTTGTGTCCATTGGCGAATGATTGCATCACTTCATTGTGATTGGTTGAGAAACTTTAATCTAATCTATAATGGATAGGAACCTTTTCATGATTGGTTGATTTCTGATAGGTGTCTATTCATTGGTAGCTGATGGCGGTTAATTGTCATAATCTAGCGGTTGGTAGTTAAGAAGATTAAACCAGAAAACCGTCCAAGTCGTGACCGCGATATACAAGTCGTGATCGTGAATCTTATATTGGCAATTTTCTATTTTGAAGAAGAACAAGTCACGACCGTGAATTGCATTTTTCTTCAGAATTTTCCTTGTAGCTTCACCAATCTTTGACAGCTTCGATCCTAAGCCAAATCTTTAAGTTCTACGCATCTTTTTGCACCTTTTTCACTCTTTTTTAATAGAATTCCACTTTAGATCATTTTACTCCCAAGATTTACCTAGTATTTACATTTGCATAAAAAACAACTACATACCACGTGAAATCTTTTATATGAAGCACGTAACTATACACTTATCAGAAACCTCACAACTAGTTGCTTTTTGGCTAGTTTGAACAGAATGTTCATATTTATATGACCCAACCTTTTATGCCAAAGCCACAAACTATCCTACTTAGATACAAAATAAACATTACTACATCTCAGGGATAAATCAATCATATACAATTTATTAATTCTAGGAGCCAAGAGTATAGTTAAGTCAATCCTATAGTCAATAACTAAGAAATCTGTTAAGTCGAATGTAACCTTCATGCCTTTATCACACAGCTAGGCTACACTAAGTTGAACTTGAGTCCTTTGACCAAGGAAACCTTTTCGATGGTACCGTAACCAACAATCTTCCCTTTTTGGTTATCTCAGAAAACTTCCATTTCTTTCATGCTGCAATGAGATGAACTTGCTTTCATCTCTCGTCATATGCCTTGAGCATCCGCTATCCAAATACTACATTCTAGTGTTATTAGCAGATCTTAGGCTCACCTGCAAAATAATTATGTTTTCTATGTACCCATGCTTTTGAGCTAGGTCCTCCTTTGTTAGTAGTGCTTAGATTGGAGAAGTTGTACTCATCATAATAACCATTTTTATACCTACAGAGAATTGTGGTATGTCAAGCTTTGTAGTAAAAGCCACACAACGCTTTCGCTTTGGGCTGGCTCTCTTTCTTCTTTTTGGAGGAAATCTTCCTCTGAAAATTATGACTTTGGTTACTCGAAGTTGGACTGTTGGCTAGAGGAGGAACCCGTTTCTCCTTTAAAGTTATTATCTCAGTAGTCAACTCATCTAATCACTTAGTGAGCTTGCTGTTCTGACATTCATGATATTTAGCTTTTTCTTGAAGAAAGAGGATATCAAGAGACAAGGAAGCGATTGAATCTTCCTAGTCTTCACTTCTCCTCACTAGCTCTTTGATGTTCTTAACCGACTTATTAGCCAGCTTCATTACATCAAAGTGTTCCTAGGTGAACTCTTCAATTGACAAAGGGATTTTAGAATGTACTTTTGCATGTGAGTTCTTCCCTTTGTAGTGCTCAGCTTTAGAGTCAGCAGCAGATTGATTGCTCTAGAAGCAGATGTTAAGTTCTCACCCCTTTCCTTCTCAATCATCATCAAGTAGAGGTTGGCAGAATCTGTAACCTCTTCATCAGATAATGAATATTCTTCTAAATCACTCTAGGTGGCACCAGGTGCCTCTTTCTTCTTGGCTAACCTCTTCTTGAATCTGTCCTTCTTAGATTTTGGATAGGATAACTGAATATACCCTTTCTTTCCACAACCAAAGCATTTGATATCTTTATTGTACTCCTTCCTTGGTCCTTCCTTAGCTCCACACCAGTGCTGAGTTGACTCGATTTTACTCAAAAACTTATTCTTGTTGAACTTCATATCCTTCTTTATGAAGTGCTTGAATTCCTCGTTATAAGTACCATTTGCTCATCAAAATCATGGCTGTTGGATTTGTTTGATGAGTCAGCTTTCAAGGCAATGGCTCTGCCCTCTCTCTACTTACCTTTACTCCTTTTGGAGTCATCGATGTATTTCCTCAAGGACATTTCTTGAGTCCCCAAGGTGCCTATGAGCTCATCATAGCTATAGGTCTTCTAGTCATGAGCCTCCTTGATCGTATGCTTCTTGGCATCCCAATCTATAGTGAGAACTCGGAGAATTTTCTTCACCATCACTTCCTTAGTGAACTCCTTGCCCAATCTTTTCAGCTCATTAATAATGTTAATGAACCTGGTATTCATTGATTGAATACCCTCGCAAGCCCATCTAGAATAGCTCATACTCTCTAAGCATGAGGTTGATCCTGGACTCTTTTACCTTGTTGGTCCCCTCATAGGTTATCTCCAGCATTCTCCATATTTCTTACGTTGTCTCGTAGACCGACACTCTACTACACTCTATAAGATCTAGAGTACAATGTACGTAGTAGATGGCTTTGCATTCTCCTTGAGAAGCCTTAGGTCAGCATCATCGTAATCTTCTATATCAATTGGGACTCGTACGCAATTCTCAACAACACTTGGAATTTAAGGGCCAAGCTCGATAGCTAACCATGCTTGCATGTTCTGAGACTAAATGAAGTTTTTCATATAGTTTTTCCAAAATGTATAATGATTACCATTAAACAGTGGAGGCCTAGTTATAGACATTCCCTCTTTACGGAGTATGGTTGTTCTGAGCTAGAGCTAAAGCTGTAATAAGCCATTTTGGATCTTTTACTCAAAGACAGTAAGTCTATAAGTTGAGCAATTACTCTTAAACCTTTTGTTGGTCTGAAACAGCTTAATAAACACATCGGAGGGTGTGAATGCTTTACTTGGTTCTTTTTAGAGTTTCTAAAAAATCTTTTAGAAGTTCAGTTTTTAGATGAATGCTGAGTGAAATGTGCTAAGTTTGGTCTAAAAAATAAAACTACTTAGCTTCACTTACTTAGTTTATCTTCAATCACTGCTAAGTACTTTACTCAGCTTGGATTGGTTTTTTAAGTAGAACTTGTAAAACAAAGAGAATGATGAATGAGGAAAAAAATGATATAAAGATAAGCAATAAAGGATAAAACTTCAACACTTGAGATTTTATCCAGGTTCGGCCCCGAGCCTACTTGCAGTCCTCGAATTCATTTCTGAGCTTTAATCTACTAGTAGTTCCTTCCTTCTTTAGGTGGAGAAGCTTTCATTGTGGGTAAACTCTATTGCAGAAAGTACCATTTTTTCTAACTACCACTCAACCACAATTTATGTTCCCTTCCTAAACTATCACTCAGATTTTCAAATCGAAATTAAGAATAGAGGATTTCAACTTATGAAATATGTTTAATGGCAATTCTATACTGACACTAGCTTGTTTGACACCCCTTTACACTTTGCAATCTCCACCATTCATCTTTGGGTAGTTAGATCTCCACCGTAAGATGAAAATAAGATGGATGGTGGACATTGCATAGTGTCAAAGAGTGTTAAACAAATGGTGTCAATATAGAATTACTGTATGTTTAATCCTTTACAATGTTAAATCTAAAGTGCGATTCTCTCCTTTACAAATTGATTGGAAGATTTGTGTTTGCTTAATTGCTTTATTAGGAATTTTCTGAATGCTCGAAATATTTATTTCAGCTCTTAAGAAATTCGAGATTATTCACCAAGTTTGAACGTCTTCTTCCGTCTTCTATTTATACATGAAGTTCGTAGAAGTAGCCATTACAAACTTATCATCCTAACTTTATCTTTAATTTCTCTTCTCTTCACAGCTTTCGAATTTGTCTATTTAAAAAAACATTCT
Organism: Euphorbia schlechtendalii; assembly: GCA_949673415.1. NCBI lineage: Eukaryota > Viridiplantae > Streptophyta > Magnoliopsida > Malpighiales > Euphorbiaceae > Euphorbia > Euphorbia schlechtendalii. Next base: position 22,009 of record CATIWQ010130555.1, on the reverse strand, counting down.
AGGACATTTAGAGACTACGATTGCGAATGTTGAGGTGCGAGATTAATCCGATAATCTTGATGCATCAAAAACTCGTTTCCTTTAACCAATTATTCTGATAGAGAGGCGCATGAGATGCAACGTGGAATCTTATGATTTTTCTGGTTACTTTTGTTGCAGAGTTGTGCGAAGACATTAAGAAATGGCACATGTCAAAGGATTCCTTTTGTCTTGGCCTTTAGTGAGGATCCTCCAACATTCCATACTGACACCTATTTCATTGTGAGGACCACTTGCATATCATTTTTAATTTCAGTGCCTTTTATCCTCAAAAGCATCGAAGGAATATTTCATCCCTCACAGACAATGTTAAAAGCACTTGTGTCATATATTCTTCTAAGTGTCAAATAATTCAGCTTTGATAGATAAAAGCTTCTCAACTTCGATGAGTCAATATCTTGTAAACTATGTAGTGCTATGCTAAACTCAACTTTTCTTACTCTAAGCCATAACTTAACTAAACACTCAGTAAACTGAGTTGTTTTTCCATAAACAAACTCATGTAAACTTGATTAATAAAGAGTTTACTTAATACTCAATTAATTTTACTATCTTAAACAGTTTGTTATTTCCAAAACAAATTAAGTACTCTGAAGTACTATTAACTTGGGTTCAATAACATGATTGACATATTCTGAATTGAAATGTTCCATAGATGCTTATAGGTTTATAAAACTTAATAAAAGAAACTGAGCATCTAAGATTAGAGCATTACCAGTTGATAAATGCCTTACCCTTTGGTGCAGCAATCCCTTAGAGTAATTAGACAGCACTCCATTAGCACGAGTCTCCAAACTAGGACGACCTCTATGATTAGTCCACATGGAACGCGAGGACCAAAACCTCATGTAGAGGAAGAACTTGTTAGTTAACAAGTAGCTGCTAGATTGCTTGTAGACGAACCCAAAGATATAACTAGGAATGAATTTTCTGAAATAGGAATAAGCCTTTAAAAGATTTCTTGCGAAAGCAGAGAAATGTTCACAAGATTTTGACTATACTAGTTCCGATGGGCTTATCTTTGTTAACAGTGCCAAAAACCTTGTTCACCACTTTTCTACTGATAAGATAAAAGTTCTAAATATGAACAGGTGTTGTCAGTACCACTTATCAAATAGAAAATTATTGACCACTGCAAGTATACAATTGATATATAGTTTTAAAAGATATCGATCCCACAGGGAAGGAATTCAGTTCTAAGGACCAACTAGAGTTACAGAACAAAAAAAACAAGATAATTTGTAGGGTTTGGATGATAGATTGATGAATAGACAGATGCATGAACAGATCAGAGAAGATGTAAACCATATAGATATTCCCTAAGAACAATTATAATAGAGAAAAACATGTAAAATCATCAAGAATATTTCATACACTAGATAACTTTAACAAATACGGTTCTAGATGCCCAAATATTCAATAATTCACCATAGAGCAACACATGAAATGACTTTTCTAAATCGAGGATAAATGAATTATGACACTTATAAAAACCTGGATAATAATAATACTATGCTTAGTATAGGTCGCTCTCACATAGCCATATTTAGCAAGTTACCACTCCAAGAATGTTGGCTCACTAAACAGTGTTATAATCACATATCTAGTGATTATACACAATCTTGTTAACCCTGAAATCACTCTCAAAGTTAACTCGAAAGGATATAACTTCATTAATATAAATGACGTAAGGCGAAATACTCATTATGACACATAGACTATCATAAATTTCAAAATAGAAAGTCTAAGTAGAAAACAAAGTAAAGTTGTAAGGTATGTAAGTGAAAGCTAAAGTTGATCAAATCGTATCCACTCTTTAGTGAGAGTCATCAATTCCCGCAATTCCTGCATCTACTTTGAATTTGATCTTGACTCATACAGAACCTCAGCTAGGATGCTATTCTTTGTGAATATCAAATAAATGAATGTGGAAGAATAGAAACTTTTATTGATAAGAGCTTTGCAATTATACTCATACAATAATCACTCGAATTTTTGGAGAAATCTAGTGATTGAAATAAGAATCAAATCACTTATACATTTTTCACACTAAGACTTTGAAAGTAGCGAAATCTATATATTTTCACTCTCTATCATACATTCATAATACTACATTGCCTACCATGCATATTACACACCCGTCAGGAAAATGGTTGGGTTTTGAACCCTATTTATAGAGTGCGAAGGGTAGCATCTTTCCAAATGAAGAGTCGTGTCCATTGGCGAAGGGTTGCATCACTTCAATATGATTGGATGCAAGGTTTTAACCTCGTCTACAAGGGAAAGGCACATTTCCATGACTGGATTACTTCCCAAAGGTGTCTAACAGTTGAGGGTGTTGATCGTTCTTATTTGGCGGTTGGTAGTTGTGATGTGTCTAACGAGCACGATATACATGTCGTGATCATGACTATTGGTTGGTAACTTTCTGCTTGTGAAGAGTAACAAGTCGCGACCGCGAATGGTAGTCACGATCGTGATATATGTTTTTCTTCATGATTCTTCTTTATAACTTTGTCGATCTTTGACAACTTCGATTCTAAGCCATTTCCTTATGTTCCATGCATCTTTTTACACCTTTTTCACTCTTTTTACATAGAATTCCATCTTTAATCATTTCACTCCCAAGATTCACCTAGTTTCTGCACTTGCATCAAAAACAACTACACACCACGTGAAATCTTTTATATGAAGTATAAAATAACTTTAAACCATATCGTTTTATGATTAAAAATATCAAGTAATATGTGTAATTATACACTTATCACACCTCCACACTTAACGTTTTCCTTGTCTTCAAGGTAAACACAATAGAAGTGTATAAAATAGTATTCAAGTTCGAACTTCATTTGGCGAAAGACTATGGTAGTGAGTACCACATTCCCACGTTGCATAAAGTTCAAGTAAAAGTTCGAAATTTCTCACAAATTAGTAATTTGCAATTTATATATTCTAGTTGCATACGTTTGCTCTTAATGGAGGGTCAACCTAATTGCATCTTCATATAAGCTTTATACGCATGCTCGAATATTTCCTTCTCTCAAGTATAGTATAAAGTATAATGGCCAAAGGGAGCACACTTTGAAAAGATTGATCTCAAGGCATTTTTAGGTAACCTAGGATGCTAAACACTCTTAGTGGTTGCATTTTATGCTCCATACCACTCTTCCCTTTTTTAGTGGTTACATTTTATGCTCCATACCACTTTCTCTCATTTTTTCTTTTAAGTATATGTTTTTGATGTACATATTTGTACTTTGCACGCATTTTTCATGCTATGCTAATTTTCTTTATTCATTCATTGAATGGTTGCAGTTATTGCTCCGTACCATTTCTCACCTTTTGCATTACTCATTGGTTATCCTCTTTTTCTTTTTATTTTTTCTCTCTTAATACCCTCATCCTTTATTGATCACTTTCAAAGTATTATAGCTATAGTTTTCCAACACTTTAAACACACTAAATACTTATTGGACATATTTGAGAATAGCATATAAAACTCATAGTAAGAACATTATTAGATATTACTCCACTTTTTTTTAAAAAAAATTGCTTCATTTGGGCTTACATTAAATAGAAAGGAAAATCCCCAACCCACCCCGGATGTGACTCAAACCTGGGACCTTTAAAGTCCACAGCTTTCGTCTTAACCACTAGGCTAAGACCTCAATCATGATATACTCCACTTAAAACTTATCTGTAGCATTAAACTAAAACTATACAACTTATACTAATTCATATAACATTGAAATATATATCGAAACTTACTTGGAATGTTTCTTTGAATGTTACTCACAGCTCATCCTTGCCAAATGTTAAATGTTGTGCCAAAAGCGCTCACACTCTTAATGTGCGCTCATACTCCAAAACAAAATTTTTGTTCGAAATATGCACTAACATCAAACTTGAAACACCTAACACTCACAATAACCTTGAAACATATATTAGTATAGTATAGGTATGGATAAGGTATAAACAACACAAAATTAAAAAAAATTTTCATATTCTTCTATTTTTTTAATTTATTTAATTTTTTTTGGACTTTTGGGATTTTTACAACTGCCCCCCACACTAAAGAACACAATGTCCTCATTGTGAGAGATTTTATTAATCTAAAAATTAAAAATAATCAACTAGTCTATAAATTTGAAAAAGAAAAGTAAAGAAAAGAGTAAACCCATTTTTATTGAGAAGGAGAATCTTGAGAACTAGGAGTAAATTGACAATTTTTTTTAAAAGAAAGATAGTAATTTTCGAGGCATCGATTTATTACTCTTCTTTAGAATCTTCATGTCTTTTTTCATTACCCCAAGTTCCGATTGGCAATTATCCAATTTTTACTGCATACACGCCTTCCAATCTTCCAGAGCTTCATCTTCGTCATCTTCATCTTCTTCTTGAATCATCAAAGCCTTACCAAGATGACATCGCCAAGGGAAGAATCATCATGAGTCAAGATTAGATTCTTGGTGTGGTTAGAGTAGGAGTAGAAAGAATAGACATCGTCATTCTATTGAAGAAGTTCGGTATTCTTCAAGTAACTCCCATCCATATATCGAAAATACAAACCGGGTTGTTGAACATAGGGGAGTTTGTTTCGCTCTTCCAAGTAGATGGTGGTGATAATTTCGGCCGATCCAATCTTGTTTCTCATGCTCGTTGAATTCTTCTTCATCATGTCCCAAATTATATCCACGAACTCTGCCTTTTGCTTATTTATTGCGCAAGAAAGAACAAACAAATCACTCTTTTGGACTTTGGTGTTCTCTTGTCAACAAAATACCGAAGTGGCAAGGTATTTATGGAGTAGAAGAATACACTCATCCTTAATAAGTTTATTTGGAGAACTTTTGGGATTGAAAACTCTCTTACCCGTTAAATCCGCCCAAACTCAATTTGCTGGAAAAGAATCTATCTTGCTCGATGAATTTTCAACTTCAAATTCAAACCAAGCACTCATTATCTCTCTTATGATGGTGTAATGTCTTCCTTAGTTACGAAATTGAATCTCCCTCTTCTTCTTATCTTCAAAATCGAATGTCACTAGACATTCCAAAATCCAATCACAATTTTGTGGAAATTTCATTACCACAAATGTGCTTAAACCAAGATCATCAAGATACATCCCCATTTGCTCATGGAGGCCTAAAGTCTCCAAAAAACCAAATCAAGAAAAATCATACTGTTGATCTCCAATTTGTTCAAAACTTGGAATCTTTTCCCTCCCTCACATGAATGAATCGAAAAATAACAACTATAATCTTGTTGATAGTTTGGGAATTCTCTTATATTCCTGGCTACCTTAACACGAGGCATGTTGGTTTTTGAAGTAAAGGTTGAAAAAGGTTTTCTGAATGTAGAAGAATAGAGAAGAAAGTATCAAAACTTTAGTAAGCTTTATAGAAGGTTGTGGTGGTTAAGATTCAATAGACCTTTATATAGAGGTCTAATAGGTCATTGATTGGCCAAAATAGTCAATATAGCCATTTTTCCTTCAAACTAGCCGTTAATGGCAATTTCAGCCATCTGTCACATGTTAATCATGACTTGCAACGGTATTATTCTTCCCGTGTCATGATCGTGAAGGATTGTCATGATCGTAACTCTATTCACAATAGGAACAGAAGGTTTGACTGCATATTGTCACAAGCGCGATCTTTAGTCGCGGTCGTGACTTTCTTCAATTCATCAATTTCTTCAATTTTTAGACTTAGTCTTAGAAAAACTTAGAAAAAGAAACATGTTAAATATAAGTAATAAATATTTACTATTTTCATACCTGAAATGAATTATGGTGAAGATAGTAATTGAACATGAACGTCTTGTTGTTCAAATTTATTTTCAAGATAAGGTTTGCATTATTGGCCATTGGCTTGGAATATTTCTCCATTTTCGGCTTTCAATTCCAATGCTCCATTGTCAAATACCTAATTAACTTTGTAAGGTCCCTTCTAACGAGATTTTAGTTTTCCAGGGAACAAGCAAAGTTTGGAATTATATAATAGAAATATATCTCCTATCTTAAACTTCTTTTCCTATAGTTTTGCATCGTGCCATCATTTTGTCTTCTCTTTATAGATCTTTACATTTTCATATGATGAGAAACACAGTTCTTCTAATGCATTTAAATCCAACTTTCTTCTTTCATCAGGTTTGTGTAAATCCATATTCAAATTCTTTAAAGCCCATAAAGCCTTATGCTCTAATTCTATTGGTAAATGACAAGCCTTTCCGTAAACCAACTTGTAGGGTGTCATACCAATAGGTGTCCTAAAAGCTATTCTATAAGCCCATAATGCATCATTTTACTTAGTAGAGCAATCCTTCCTAGAATTTTCGAGACAATCTTTATGAGAATCCACTTAATTTCTAGATTAGAAATTTCTACATGACCACTAGTCTGAGGGTGATATGAGGTAGCAACCTTATTATGTACTCCATACTTATACATCAAGCTTTCAAAAGTGTAATTGATGAAATCAAAACTTCCATCGCTAATTATGGTCCTAGGAACTCCAAATCTATTAAATAATTGATTTAGAAACTTAGCAACTACTCTAGCATCATTCTTACTATATGTGCTAGCTTCAACCCATTTTGAAAAATAATCAACTACAACCATTATGTAATTATTACCATTAGAGGTAGGAAATGGTCCCATGAAATCTATACCCTAAACATCAAAAAGCTCTACTTCTAAGATATTTTTCAAGGGCATCTCATCTCTTCGATTTATATTTCCTATTCTTTGACAATTATCACAATTCTGAAGAAAATCTCTAGCATCCTTAAACAATGTTGGCCAATAAAACCCACTCTGTAAAACTTTAGCAGATGTTTTTGCTGATCCTAAATGTCCTCCATATATATTGTCATGGCAATGAATTAAAACTGAAGAAAAGTTAGTAACATCTATACATCTACGAATAATACCATCGACACATACCTTAAACAAATAAGGGTTATCCAACATGAATGATCTAATATCCTTAAGAAATTTCTTCTTACCATTAGAATCTAAATTAGAGGGTAAAGTATGCGTAACCAAATAATTTGCAAAGTCGGCATACCATGGACTAATAATATGTTTAACAAACATAAGATTTTCATCTAGAAAAAGTTCATTAATATCACCAGTTTCACCTATAGGTCCTTTATCATCTTCTAAATGAGATAAGTGATCAGCTACGATATTCTCACTTCCCTTTTTGTCCCTTATTTCTAAGTCAAATTCTTGTAAAAGAAGGATCCATCTAATTAATCTAGGTTTGGCATCTTTCTTAGTAAACAAATATCTCAAAGCAGCATGATTTGTATAAACTATTACTTTAGATCTAATCAGATATGATCTAAACTTGTCACATGCATATACGACTGCTAACATCTCTTTTTCAGTGGTAGTGTAATTGAATTATGTAGAAGACAAAGTGTGACTCGTATAATAAATTGCATGTAAATTCTTTTCATACCTTTGACCTAATACACAACCAACATCAACATCACTAGCATCACACATCAATTCAAATGGTAGAGACCAATTTGGTTTAATAATTATGGGTGCCAAAACTAATGCTCATTTTAAAGTGTTGAAGGCTTTTAAACCGTCATCAAAGAAATCGAACTTCACATCTTTAACTAATAATTTAGTTAAAGGTTTAGCTATAACCGAAAAATCCTTAATAAACCTTTTGTAAAATCTAGCATGGCCTAGAAATGATCTTATTCCCATAACATTTATGGGAGAAGGTAATTTCTCAATGATCTCTGTTTTCGCTATATCTACATGAATTCAAGTCTCATCTATCTTATGACCTAAAATTTTACCTTTATTAACCATAAAATGACATTTCTCCCAATTCAATACCAAATTAGTTTCCTCACATCTAGCAAGTACTTTATCAAAATTTTTTAGATATTTCTCAAAAGAATCTCCATATACAGAGAAATCATCCATGAAAACTTCCATAATATCGTCCACATACTCACTAAAAATAGCCAAAACACACCTTTGAAAAGTTGCCGGAGCATTGCACAACCCAAAAGGCATTCTACTATAAGCAAACGTACCAAACGGACATGTAAAGTTTTGACTTGGTCATCTAGCTTAATATGAATTTGAAAATATCCAGAGAATCCATCAAGAAAATAGTAAAATGCATGACCTGATATCCTTTTTAACATTTGATCTATAAATGGTAAAGGGAAATGGTCTTTCCAATTGGATGCATTTAATTTTCTGTAATCTATGCAAACTCTCCATCTAGTTGTTGTCCTAGTAGGAACTAAGTTACCCTTTTCATTTTAAACTATAGTGATTCCTCCCTTTTTCGAAACACATTGAACAGGCTTCACCCATTCACTATCTAAAATCGGATAGATAATCCCTACATCTAGGAACTTAATAATCTCCTTTTTAACAACTTCCTTCATGTGAGGATTTAATCTTCTTTACCTTTTTATCTTAGGTTTACTATTATTTTAAAAATTAATAGAATGCATCACTATATTAGGGCTAATTCCTCTAATATTGGAAATTTGCAAACAATACTCCTTATTCTACCCTTTATTGTTTCCAATAATTATTCTTCTTGCAAATGAGATAACTTACTAGATATGATAATGGGTAAGGTATTGGTGCTTCCTAAAATTGCATACATCAAATGACTAGGTAATTGCATCAATTCTACTAAGGGTGTTTTATCTATAGAAGGTGGTATAGGATCATCTTCTCAAACTAATTTTTTAGTTTTAGAGGAGTACTCTAAATTTTCAAGGGATTCAGATGTTGATTCTTCATGAGATCCAACATGACAAATTTCATCTACGCATGTATCAATTAAGTTATCAATCATGTAATCACCACAAAAATTATCCCAATGTATGTTAGTGAACATTTTAAACACAAAACAAAATACAATAACAAACATAAATAAAAATTACAATAAAAATAAAAATAAAATAAAAAAGTACCGTAGTCTCCAAATTTTTTATTTCTAAGAACACATTAGCCTTCCCCGGTAACAGTGCTAAAAACTTATTTGTAAGATTTTTATTATACTCTTTCTAATAGGCTTATCTTTGGTAACGGTGACAAAAACCTTGTTACCCACTTTTCTACTAATAAGATAAAAGTTCTAAATATGAACAGGTGTTGTTAGCACCACTTATCAAATAGAAAAATGATGACCACTGCAAGTATATAGTTACGAAGTAGTTTTAAAAGATATTGATCCCACAGGGAAAGAATTCGATTCTAAGTACCAACTAGAGTTACAGAATAAATGAAATAAGATAATTTGTAGGGTTTGGTTGATATACTGATGAATAGACAAATGCATGAACAGATTAGAAGATGTAAACTATATAGATATTCTCTAAGAACAAATATAGTAGAGAAAACGTACAAAATCATCAAGAATATTTCATACACTAGATAACTTTAACAGATATGGTTCTATACGATAAAATATTTAATAATTCATCAAAGAGCAACACATGAAATGACTTTTCTAAATCAAGGGTAAACGAATTATGACACTATAAAAACCTAGATAACAATAATACTATGATTAGTACGGGTTGCTCTCACATAGCCATATTTAGCAAGTTACCACTACAAAAATTTTGGCTCACTAAACAGCATTATAATCACAGAAACAGTGATTATACACAATCTTGGTAACCCCAAAATCACTCTTAAAGTTAACTTGAAAGCATGTAACTTCATTAATATAAATTACGTAAGACAAAATACTCTTTATGACACATAGACATGTCATAAATTTTGAAATAGAAAGTATAAGCAGAAAACAAAGTAAAGTTGTAAGGTATGCAATTGAAAGCTAAAGTTGATCAAACAGTATCCACTCTTTAATGGGAATCGTCAATTCCTGTAATTCCTGCGTCTACTTTGAATTCGGTCTCGACTAGTATAGAACCTCCGCTAGGATGCTATTCTTTGTGAATATCGAATAAATGAATGTTGAAGAACAGAAACTTTTATTGATAAGTGCTTTGCAATTACACTCATACAACAATCACTCGAATTTGTGGAGAAATCTAGTGATCGAAATAAGAATCGAATCACTTATACATTTTTCGCAATAAGACTTTGAACGTAGCGAATTCTACACATTTTCACTCTCTATCATACACGCATACTACTATACATTGCCTACCATGCATATCACACACCCCTCATGAAAATGGTTGGGTTTTGAACCCTATTTACAGAGTGCGAAGGGTTGCGTCTATACAAACAAAGAGTCGTGTCCATTGGCGAAGGGTTGCATCACTTCAATATGATTGGATGAAAGGTTTCATCCACATCTTCAATGGAAAGGCACCTTTTCATGATTAGATTACTTCCAAAAGGTGTCTTTTAATCTGATAGTTGATGGTGGTTAATCGTTCTTATCCGGCGGTTGGTAGTTAGGAAGAGTTAACTAATAACCATCACAAGTCATGAGCATGATATACATGTCACGATCGTGACTATTGGATGGTAACTTTCTACATGTGAAGAGTAACAAGTCGCGACCGCGAATGGGTTTCACGATCGTGATATATGTTTTTCTTCATGATTCTTCTTTGTAACTTTACCGATCTTTGACAGCTTTGACCCTAAGCCATTTCATTATGTTCCACATATCTTTTTACACCATTTTCACTCTTTTTACATAGAATTCCATCTTTGATCATTTCACTCCCAAGATTCACCTAGTTTCTACACTTGCAACAAAAACAATTGCACACCACGTGAAATCTTTTATATGAAGTATAAAATGACTCTAAACCATATTATTTTATGATTGAAAATATCAACATAATAAGTGTATTTATACACTTATCAAGAAACTCGTGGAGGATCTCATAAAAACTCACGAAGAAAAGAAGTCAAAACTCATAAGGAAAGGCTGAGCTGAAGTGAGTAGAAAGGTGGGGAGAAGAGGGCTATTTATAGCCCAAGGGGAGAAAAAAAAGCTCCCTTAAAACTGATATGGGTTTGGTGCTTTCCACTAATCCCACGTGGGCTACTACGTGAGAATCTCGCGGAGCAACTTACCGGGAAAGCCAAGCCCCTCGCATGGACTTGTCTTACATGCATGGGCATTGTGAGAAACTTCGTAAGCTAACTTGTAACGTGGGCTTGCAAGATTTCTTTCAAGCCCGGATGTGACAAGCCCAACGAGGTTCCGCATGCATTGCTTACAGTTGCGAGGCTAACTTGTGGGCTTTCCCTCAAGCACTTCTAGTGCTTGCATAGGCTTCCCTCGTGGGCCCATGTGAGATATCTCTCGCAAGACTCGCTCATGGTATTCTTATTCGGTTTAAACACATTTCCCTTCTTTCAGGGTATACTGGTGTGAGCAGATGACATGGAGAGATGGGTGAAGAGAGCGCGAGATGAGAGGTGCGGTCCACCAGGGTGTTTTAAAGTGGAAATTGAAAATTACCAGGTTGGGGACCCTGAGAGTTTGAAAGAGAAAGCGAAAAATGTTTTCTTATCGGTCAAACCCAAATCTGTCATCTCTTATTGTATAGTTGCCACCTGGATTAGCTCTTCCAAGAATTAAAGTCCTGTGAGGCTTAACATCCGGGGGATGTCCCACTAAGACATAGAGATATGGGTTCAGGATAAGTTTCTTATTTCTTATTGGATCACATTATGTTACATCTATAGAAATCCGTATTTCTTAATTGTGTATATTCGCACTTATATCATTTTCAAGTTTATAGTGTATGATTTAACGTGTATACGGTAAGTAGTAAATCCATACATAAAGTAATAAATAAGTGCGGAAAAATAAATTAATAAATTACAAAACTCGGGGGATGCAACCGGCCACCTAATCTATCAATTACACTTCCTGTAAAAATATTTGCAATACTCGAAGGAAAATAAAACCTAGGCATACATCTAACTTGCATCCACAACGGTTAGCACATGGTATATAGTACAACATGGATATTTACATGTATGCTCGATTTGATTTTGGTAAGGTCGGTGTGGCCTAATTAAAATATCAATAATTGAAAAACTTCTTATTTAGAAATAAAACGATTCATTTTATTTACAAATATGCGGGCCATTTTTATTTAGTGAAAATGATCGCATGGTAAAAGGTGAGGTCTGTTATCCAGGAATAAATTTTATTCCCTTCGTGGGGGTATTCTAACATCTATTCATAAATAGAAAAGAAGAAGAAAAGAAATATTACATTGATATATACATAATAAAATAAATCAAAACTATTCCTAGGTCATCATTTAGAATAAATTGAAACATCAAAGGTAACAGGGGATAGAACAACTCTAGGAACTTAGAGGCTTACCCTTTCGATGTGAATCCACTTCGACATATTCGTTTGATCCCCGGGAGCGTTCCTCATTCGTTTTTTCAGTTGTGTTTGTGTGGAAAATAAATGTTTATTTATCCAAAAGATAATCAGAATCAGCACTAAATTTGTTGTAGGCCCAAGAACATCTGATGATTTTTGTGGAAAAAGATGGAAGAAAAATGATTTGAAAATAATGAAATTCGAGATCCAAATGTGTTTTGGATCCAAATATAATAAAAGAAACCTTAAAAGAAATGTAGAAAAAGTTAGAATTAATTCTCTAGAAAACTATAATTTTTTTGTAAAAATTTCTCCGTCGTTGTCGAGAGAAAACTTTTTTTTTGTGAATTTTTTTCCACTCAATACCAAAAAATCCCCCGCCATTTATGGGGAAATTTTTCCTCGACGAAACGGGAAGCAAATTTAATTTTCAGCGATGGGGGCCCTCGCCGGAATTCTGACGAGGCTCGCCAAAACTCTAGAGAGGCTCGCCAAACATTGCCAAGGCTCACCAAATTTTGGCGTTCTATTTGGTAAGCCTCACTAAACATTGCGGAGTCTCACCAGGGTTTTTGGTGAGGCTAGCCAAATTTTGGCAAGCCTCGTTGAAACTTCGGTGAGACTTTTCTTTTCTTTTCTTATTTTTAACTAATTTTACCAAATTTTTATTTTTCATAATAATTTAAGTCCTTAACACAACTTGATGATAAGGAACATTCCCATTCGGAGATCTTCAGATAATAAAAAATTATGTGATTCTAGGATAAAACTTCAAGCGGTCACATTGAACATGAGAGCTGGTACAAAATCCCGTGCTCAAAGTTTCCCCTCGTGTGATCATTGCTAGTTGTGTAACTAGTATAATCACACGAAATGGAGCGGATGGATTGAGAATATACTTGACCGGTGCGGTTGGTGACTTCTTTACCCTCGATTGGTGATGACATGGGTCTTCCTTTCTAGCACCGTGTTCTCGCGGGATTGTCCATTCTTTTCTTCTGAATCCCTTAACGCTTGATGCCTCTTACGGGCAGGTCGATTGTTTCTTTCTAGGGCGTCCCTGTAATAGTTAGCAATTGTTTCCTTCTTTGGTTGTATTATCGTGTTCCCCTTACGAGTTTGTTGGAATGATGGGTACCTGAATCTATTTCAAAGGTGATCCTAATGAGGGATATCCAACCATTTCTTTCTTCGGTTGGTGGATGAGACTGTTTCTTTCTTCAATCATCGAGATATTTGTTTCCTTCTTCGGTTGTAATTTGAATTTCCTTAGTAGGATGTTGACTTGTTCCCTATGACATATCAGAGATAAGTATAATGTTAATACATTTTATGATGAATGTTTTAATTATTTGATTGAGTTTATGCGAACCAAAAATTTTTTCCCCTTCAATCAAAAATTAAAACATGATAAATAAATGAGTTTAATGGAAATTCGGGGATGACCCAAAAACTGCTCCATTGTTTTAGGAGGCTTTTATGATGCAATGGTGCTATGTTGACTCTAGGCTTGAGTGGGCCATCATCCTTCCTGATGTTCGTAGGTTCCTCAAGTGGAGGTTGAGTTTCTTATTTACTCAGACGATGTTGCCCTAGTTTGGTATTGTCTTTACTTGTAAATGACGTGATTATAATATAATGTATGCATGATTTTATGCATGAACAATATTTATCATATGATATATGTTTGTCTATTGTAGGTGTCATGGGCTTCATTTATTAAAGAGCCTTCTCTTGTGTTGGTGCATGGTTGCCCCTAGGATTTGTCTTGTTAGGGATTCCATGGTTGACTCCTTTAGAGTGACGATCATGGGTTCATTGAATTAGATTAGAGTTCAGAGATTGGTTTGGTTTGAGGAGGATCTAAATGAATCATTGATCCTGCATTGTGTTAGTGATGCTCACTTTGATGGTTTGGAAGCCTTTTGCCTGATGTGTTGTGATGAACAGAAGATATTCATCCTAAGTTCCGAAAAAGATAAATGATGATCTGTGCCATTTCGAGGATAAGATGATGAATTTGATATTTCTTTGGTTCTTATTTCTGCATAGATCGCCCTTACGAGTTTTCAATCTATCGAACCTTGTCTTAATTTTTGTCTGGACTGCCCTTTCAGGTTTTCAATCTCGCAGACTCATTTTTTCATTTTTTGGATATTTACTTGCGATATACTACCATTGGTATGCAAGCAATCAGAATAAGCATAAGCATAACAATTCAGTAAAAATGACAATTCATTGATGAACTTAACAAGTAATGTTTCAAATGATTTGACTCATGCCATTGATTATCCCTTTTAGGTTTTCTAACCCATGTGGTTCTCTCGATGTCCTAAGTTTTTCCTGTGCCGCCCTTTATGGGTTTTCAACTCAACGAACTATTCTTTTTTTTGTTTTGAAAAGAGGCTTTAATTTTTGCTCAACTAACAGAGTGCTAATTGACAGGCTAATTACAAATTTTTTTGGTATTGCTTTTTACCAATTTATTTCTTTCACCTATGCATCATAGCAATTGTGTAAGACTTGATTGATTTGATAGATCGATTACCTACTTCAGTCGTTGTCTTGTTCAACATTTCTAATCGATTAGTTGGTGCTCATGCTGCTTTTCTACCTTGAGGTGTATTCGATGATAAGCCTTGATGTTTTATCATCAACGTTTCCTTATGAAAGCAATTATTCTCTGATGATAGATGATATGTCAGGGATTAGATATGATAGCTTGATTCCATCGGGGGTGAACAATTTTATTTCGATAGTATTAAGTGTTGGTGAGCCGTGTGATTGAGTTGTTGACATACTCAACTATTTGACTCCTCCTTTGACTTCAATTTCCTTTGTAACACTTTGGTCTTATTTTAGCTTCGATCCTTTTGTGCTTTGCATGCTCTATTCCTTTGATTGATTGATTTAATAGATAGTGGACGTTTCATGTCTGGAGATCTTTTTGTTGATCTTTCATCTTTGGTGAGGCAAATGCTATCACACATTGTCTAAGTACATTAGTTTATCTCTCACTTTCTCTCAAGAGTCAAATCATTTGAATTTATTATAATTGTGGGGAATCCATTTATACCCAAATTAATTTCATGACATGATGTGTCATATGTGCTAAAAACATTATGCATATGCTTATGAGAATGCATGATGTCATTAATAGAATATTAAGCAAGTAAGCAAAGTTCAATTTATTAAAAATTTGAAAGCCTTGTGGGCAAAGTAGTTGATAACTAATTTATTACATCATCATTTATTGGTTATCTTTCGGTACTAGTTCCCCCATATGTGTTTGTTGATTCAAAGTGCTCCATCCTGTCCACCTTCTCAAACACTTCTTGATAGCTTGAAAAGATGTCCGACCCAAACTTATTCCTGTATGATGGTAGTGTGCCATCTAGAAGCTTGGTTATCATCACCGGTAGAGTTAAGTGAGCTCGAAGCTTGACTTGTGTGGCCACCCAACATGCATAGTAAGATTTAAAGCTTTCACCATTCTCTTACCTTATAGCCTCCAAATGTTGCATTGTGGTTTCCATTTGAGAGTTGAAACCATAATGCCTCATCATAGCCTAGGCAAGGTTATTCCAATAAGTAGCTATATCTAGTGGAAGTTGGCTGTACCATTCATTGATTTGGTGGCCCAAGGTGATGACAAAGAGCTTAGCCATCATCCATTCGTTGACCCTTAATGCTCTCATCGCCGTTCGATAATACATTAAGTGAGCGTGCAGGTCGCTAGATCCCACATACTTTTAAAACTACAGCATTGGGAAGTTTGGGGGCAACTATCTTCACCCCTGATTATCAGTTGCACCAAGTATTGATTCAGAAGATGGCCACCATGAGTGGTGAAGAACTGTTTCCATAAGTTCACCATTTGTTGGAGGATGGTGTTCCGTGCGCTTGGATAAGAGTTATATTGCCCTTGGGGAAATACCTCAAGAATGGGCAGTTGAGGTGCTTGGAACTGTGAGGAACTGCCATACTCCAACTAGGAATAGGTTGTTGGGTCATTCCTTGGTAGAAAGACCCTGATGCGAATCCTGGCTACCCAAGTTATCCTGTGTAGAATTGATTTTGGGAAGGATTGGTAAAGTTATATCTTGCCTTCCCAAACTGAGCCTGGTTCAGCTGACTTTATCCTGCCCCGAATTGATAAAAGGTGGTAGGATTTAGGTGCACTGCATGCGAGGTAGGAGGTCCCCTATTTTAGGCCAGCTAGTTGGAATGCCATTGTTAAGGGTGACCTTTGGGCTGGACACCACATTTTGAGCTCTCCTAGGGTGTTGGCAAATAAGCGATGCTAGCTATTCGCTATTTGCAAAGGCTTTCAAGGCAGCTGCAATCTCAGCGCTCATTGATGATTGATGTGTCTGTTGAGAGCTTTGTCCCATAAGGATAGGGTGATCCTCCCCCGCACCTTTTTCTTATGGATTGGCCAAGAAAGATGTACGTTGAATAGAATCAGAATCAGAACCCCGATTCTTCGCTTGATCAGTGTATGAAACCCCCTCCAGATTGGCCACAATTAGAGAAATGCTGACTAGGTGGCAAGCAGGCCTTTTCTAAGCCCCTTTGATACACAAGTAGAAGATCAGACCATGTGTTTGGGATTCATGACATGATTCGTGATGCAAAAAATGTGTAAGATGTTTAATGTTATGGCTGCATTCACAAAGGGTTAGCATGCCATGATGTTAGATGAATGATCGATAGGTAAAAAAAATAAGTGGACATGAAAATCCAACATCTAGGTTGGATTTGAGATATGTACGATGTCTGTGTGACATCGCAATATGAGTGGTGTATGTGAGGTGACCAAGTAACCCATATGGTAATATGTCAATATTTTAGGATTTCATTCTATGACTAAATCTTATAGAATGAGGAGGTCAAAATTATTTCGGGTAAGTAGTGCGACATACCCGAATAACCTAAAAATAACCACTATATGTAGCTATTGAATGAATGATTTGGTCATTTTTCCCAATTAGGGAGGATTTTCAGATGTTCGTGTGGTCATTGTTATTTTAGGGTATATGGTGATGCATGAATATTTACTCCGTGTAGGCGAATGGTTTGGGTATTAAGAATATACCCTTGATAATTTGGTAAGGTAAGGGTTTTTTGAAATAGGTTTGCCTCGTGTGGGCTTAGGTTTGGATGTTAGCAGGGACATCACGAGATATGAAAAAAATGATTTGGGCAGGTATTTGCCCTGTTTGAGCCATGTGGTATGTGTGATTGCCTGTGTGGGCTATGAATCAGATGTGGAGTGGACATCTCATAGGTAATATGTGCGATATATTATTACCCCTTGTGGGCTAAGTTTCGGATGTCAAGTGGACATCACTCAAATTGGGGTGGATGATGCTTCATGATTCTAATTGGTTCATGTTATCCTAAGATGACACAATCTTCGAGTGTCATCTAATCCTAGGTGTATGTGACACTGATTTGGTTTCATGATGATGAGAAAATGCTATGAGTGTGTGCGTTAAAGTGTCAGCACCAAGATTTGTGATTAGCATGACATTTGTACAATGATTAATTGGAAGTAGTAAGCACGTAGCACATAGCACATAGCATGCAATCTTCCAACCACAAAACTCCCGTGCGCATGGTTTTTGGCTAGTTTCTATCCTATGTTTGGTTCATCTTAGGACCAAAGGGGTACTAAGGAGTGCCCTTGCAAGAAAAATATAATGCATGGTCATTTATTGGGTGATACCCTAGGGAAAACGCCTTTGGTTTATTTACATGAGGTTTGCAAATGGGTTGTTGATGTAGAAGGTTCTTGTTGCACTAAAATAAACTCCAAGCCTCTCCCCAAATGGGTTTTAACGAGGAAGGTATGTGCGATATGGCAACAAGTGCTCCACCCACTCAAGTACTATATTTTCTCAAGGAGGCAGATGAGTACAAGAGAATGCTTCGTGGTAATAGGGTACCTTAAACTTACAGGCTAATCCCCTCTATTGCAATGCGAAATTTATGAATATGTCATAATTGAGAGAATATGGAATAATGTGATCAATAATTTTGGGCACTTATCCAAAAATCTAAAATCTTTGAAAAAAATAAGTTTTTAGAAAAATCCCCAGAAGAGTCGCCACTATGAGCGGATGACACGGAGCGATGGACCGAGAGTGCGTGAAAAGAGAGGCATGGTCCATCAGGGTGTTTTAATGTTGAAAATGAAAATTACCGGGTCGAGGACCTAGAAAGTTTGAAAGAGAAAGCGGGAAACGTTCTTTTATCGGTTATACCCGAATCCCCCATCTCTTAGTGTAGAGTTGCCACCTGGATTAGCTCTTCCAAGAATTAAAGTCCTGTGACACTTAACATCTAGGGGATGACCCACTAAGAAACAGAGATTCAGGTCTGGGAGAAGTTGCTTATTTCTTATTGGATCACATTATATTACATCTGTAGAAAACCGTATTTCTTAATTGTGCATATTCATAGTCATATCGTTTTTGAGTTTATAGCATATGATTTAACGTGTATGCGGTAAGTAGTAAATCCGTACATAAAGCAGTAAACAAGTGCGGAAAAATAAATTAATAAATTACAAAACTCGGGGGAGGCAACTGCCCGCCTAATCTATCAATTACATTTCCCGTAAAAATATTTGCAATACTTGAAGGAAAATAAAACATAGGCATACATCTAACTTTCATCCACAAAGGTTAGCACATGGTATATAGTACAACATGGATATTTACATTTATGCTCGATTTGATTTTGGCAAGGCCCATATGGCCTAATTAAAATATCAACGATTGAAAGATTTCTTATTTATAAATAAAATGATTCATTTTATTTATAAATATGTTGGTCATTTTTATTTAGTGAAAATGATCGCATGGCAAAAGATGAGATCTGTTATTCGGGAATAACTTTTATTCTCTTTGTGGGGGTATTCTAACATCTATTCATAAATAGAAAAGAAGAAGAAAACAAATATTACATTGATATTTACATAATAAAATAAATCAAAATTATTCCTAGGTCGCCATTTAGAATAAATTGAAATATCAAAGGGAACACAAGATAGAACAAATCTAGAAACTCGTAGGTTTACCCTTTCCTCGTGAAACCACTTTAGCATATCCGTATAATCCCAAGGAGTGCTCCTTGTTCATTTTTTCAGTTTTGTTTGTGTGGATAATAAATGTTTATTTATCCAAAAGATAATTGGAATCGAGCACCAAATTTGTTTTAGGTCCGAGAATATCTAAGGATTTTTGTGGAAAAAGATGGAAGAAAAATGATTTGAAAATAATAAAATTTGGGATCCAAACGTGTTTTGGATCCGAATATAATCAAAGAAACCTAAAAGAAATGTAGAAAAATTCGGAATTATTTCTCTAGAAAAATATAATTTTTTAGTAAAAATTTCTCCATCGTTGTCGAGAGAAAACTATTTTTTTTTGTGAATTTTTCCCCCTAAATACCAAAAACTCCCCCACCATTTATAGGGAAATTTTTCCTTGACAAAATGGGAAACAAATTTAATTTTGGTCGATGGGGGCCCTCACTGGAATTCTGGCGAGTCTTACAAGACATTAGCGAGGCTAGCCAAATTTTGGCAAGCCTCACTAGAATTACGGTGGTGAGCCTCGCCAGAGTGGTGAGGCTCGCCAAATTTTGGCAGCAAAATTTTGGCAAGCCTCGTAAAAGTTTCTGGCGAGGCTCGCCAAACATTGGCGAGCCTCACCAGAGTTTCTGGTGAGGCTAGCCAAATTTTGGCAAGCCTTGCCAGAACTCTAGCTAGCCTCGCCGGAACTTCGGCAAGGCTTTTCTTTTCATTTCTTTTCTTGTTTTAATTAATTTTACCAAAGTTTTATTTTTCAAAATAATTTAAGTTCTTAACACAACTTGGCGATGAGGAACATTCCCATTCAGAGATCTTCAGATAATAAAAATTATGTGATTAAAGGGTAAATATCCCGAAAAGCCATCATCGTTGAATGCGTGAGCTGGTACAAAATCCCATGCTCATAACTGGTCTGACCAAAATTGGTTCATTCAAAACGAGTTTGACTCTCCCTTTTATACTTGGTATAGACCCTGCCTATAAGTACTTTATTTAGTATTGTAAAAGTCTAATGTGTGTGACCTCATAGGATCCCGAACTGTAGAGCCGTTAGAGGTTAACCTAAACTTGGTTTCCTATCCGGGAACCTTTAGGCTTAGTTTTCTAGACTGATATGGAACCCCATAACTCTAGATGATAAATTGGGCTTTCTAGCAAAAGTTTATGATCCCCCGATACTTGGAATATTACATGCCTATAACTTGATTCGGTTCTGAAATAGTAACCAATACAACACACTCCTTCCATCAGCTCAAGTGCTATCCACTTTATTGAGCTCGAATTAAGTGTTAGCTCATGTAATAGCCGTAGCTATCCTAGAATTAAACTTGTTTACAAGGACACCTCTTGCCTTTATGCACTGAGATTGACTAGAAACTCGTTCTACCAATCTCATACTTTGATCAGAGTTTATGAGTGTGTCACTTCAACAAGAGGCCTAAAAAGCATAACTCCCATTATATCACTATATCAAGAGCGATGGATCCCATCTTGGCTACTCGGCTTAACGATGAACGATCATCACTATACCCCGTAATCACCCAGATCATCCTGATCACCAGGGTATGAATAAGTATGACCCAAAGTATAGCAACTCCCGCACAAGGTAACCAGTATTTCAGGTTTGAGGGTACTTGTACTTCTACTACAATAATACATGATACAAACACATGATATAATTATTTCTGAGTATCTCTCTTATAGCGGTCTCCAACGTATTACCTGAATACATTTATGTGTTAATTAAAGGTACCACCTTTAGGTTGTGAGATTGGTTACTTGGATTAAACCCAAGGAGTAAGCCTACACATGCTACACTAGTGCAGAAAGGGCCTATAGGGTCGCACTTTTTGGGAGGGTTCTACAAGAAACCGTTTGTATTGAGCATTAAAAAACACAGAGGTAGTTGTTACGGACGGTTGTTACGTAACAACCATCCGGAATACATATAAAAGTATTACGGAAGGTTGTTAAAAAAAACTATCTGTAATACATGTATCTTTTGTTGTCCTTATTATAGTATTGTAGATGGTTATTTTGAACCAACCGTCCGCAATGAAAGATAGGTATTGCAGACGGTTATTATATAATAATCGTCCGCAATACCTTTCTATAAAAAATATAAATAATGTATTACGGACGGTCATTATGTATGGACTGTCCGGAATACTTATTACGGACGGTCTTCTTTTAGAACCGTCCGTAATATCCTTTTATAATTCCCCAATTTCTACCGTTCTGACTGCTATTTCTTCGTATACATTAACCTCTGCCATTCTGACTGTTATAGTCTCCGATAACTCCACCACCTCCGTCACATCCCGTCGCTCCACCGCCTCCGTCGCTTCTCTGTTCGTCCACTTTCTTTCATCTTTCTTTTTTTTTCTAGGTATGTGGCCGGTTTGTTCAAGCTTTTAACCTAATTGAAATCTTATGTTTTACTCTTAACACAGGTCTCTGCTCTCTAGATCACTACTCTCTCTAGCTCGATTTAGGACCAGCTGAAATTCGGTCAAGTTCCTTCTAA
>CATIWQ010130552.1:0-10071 GCA_949673415.1 Euphorbia schlechtendalii | reverse complement strand
TTAACTTGTTTCGTCTTCGTGTTGGTGCTA
Organism: Euphorbia schlechtendalii; assembly: GCA_949673415.1. NCBI lineage: Eukaryota > Viridiplantae > Streptophyta > Magnoliopsida > Malpighiales > Euphorbiaceae > Euphorbia > Euphorbia schlechtendalii. The sequence continues at coordinate 10,041 of CATIWQ010130552.1, read as the reverse complement.
AATATGATAGATTGTGATAGCAGTAACTTTATTGACAAATGCAAGTGAATTTAACGACATATAATCATGTCCGGTCCTCATAATTTAGTGGTCTTGAGGATAATAAAATAGAAAGTAATAAAAATAGGTACTTTAATGAAAAAAAGAGTAATAAATACTTATTTTTTTTTGTAAAATATAGGAATTGAATCAACTCTTCTAACATTGATCATTGTTATTTTTATCTTGCTAGTAATGATAAATCAAATGCAAATGAAAATATTTTTCAAGCCTTTCCGACCATGAATCCTAAATGGTCGCATTTGCCACACTTCGGGCTGACCCACAAATCTCTAAAATTACAAAATTAAACTCCAAAATTTTCTTACCGTTGGTGAGATTTACCCTTTATTCAAGTAAGTTGCAAAGAGTTTTTTTCTTATTAAACATGAACCCACAATTAGTACGTTACTTTTTTATAAATCTCAAAATTAATTGTGGAAAATTCTCCTTACTTGCAAGAAACCCCAAAGTCTAATAAGAATAGAAGGTACACATATATTTTCCTCATGATCAACTACCGTTCCTCATCAACCATTTGGTTTGGTACAATTATCAATTTTCTTTTGTTATCACAAAGTTTTAGAAATATATTAGTTTATTGACTAGCCAAATTATTCACACTTGGCATGTATCCGGGACTAATTTTGTGCCAGCAATCATTGCAATATGGTTGGTCCTATGTGACCTAACCCAGGAACTTATAATAGTCAGTTAAAGATAGATCATGCATGGAATAATTTCTGCGGTAGCTAGTTTAGGTATTTTAGTAACAACTTAAACGTTATTATGTGGACTAACTAAACAAGTAAGTTTCTGATATAGTTAATCAAATGAATTTTGCTCTCATAAAAAATAAATTTGCAAATGTCATTCATAAAAAGAAAAGAAGTCTACATCAGTTACATAATAAATATAGTAATGAATAAAAAAAAGAAAGGAAGTTTTTCCATAAACAGTCCTAAAACCTACTCAGCAAGCCTCTAATTTCCAACATATGAAGAAAATGACCTAAATTTTTATGACATTCTAGTCACTCTATTACACCTATAATTATATTATTTGGTATACACCGTTTATCTTATTCAATTATCTTGTGACTTCTTATTTCCGGTGAACTAATTTTCATCGCGCAATTTTTAAACGCTTCCCGTGGAATTTAAGAATTTAAATTGAGACTCTTACTATAAAATCACATTTATATACCATTATTTTACCAACTACGTTACACAAGTGCATGCTCAGAAAGAATATGTGGCATAAATACATATATTGAGGTCAAATTTAATATTGTCCTTTTATGTGGTTGTGACACTGATTAGCTTTATTAAAGCTACATAGGGACAAAACTCTTTGCTTCCTCTGTTTTAATTGAGATCATAGAGTGTATCTTGTATGATATATCATAGTTCTGTTTGGATACTGAGAAAATAAAATTAAGAGACGAGAAAATGGCCGTGGGAGGTTTTGCTTCTGATTTACCTGTTAATGGTTCCAACAGTAAAATTACAGCATCGGTGGTAATTACTTGCATAGTTGCTGCATCTAGTGGTCTCATTTTCGGATATGACATCGGAATTTCAGGTTTCTTTCTTTTTAACAATTTAATTCTTATTTATGTATGCTGATTATCATCTCTAATTTTCTTTCTGAACATAAAAGAAATCTGATGTGCTTGTTGAACCTTGAGTAACATATTAGAAAGATTAGACTCAGTACAGTTTAGTATTGTTAAAAATATTTCGGAGGTCTGAATATTTTAGTAACTGGAAGTGGTATAGTTTCGCTGTTACTATTTTACATAGCTATTCTCAATGAATTGCAAAAGGAGACTCAAGAGGATTTCAATCATGAAATTTTTTTTGATTTACTGTTAATAGGTATTGAAATTTGATTGGTCATACACAAAAATAGCACTTAGGGGTGGTTGAAAGTTTGGAAATTTGATGTAATAATTCGCAGCTTTCATCGGAAAAACCGAACCTTTGACGTGAAAAAATGATCATTACGTGAAAAATTTGGATCCATCGATCCAACTACCTACAATTGCTGTCTGTAATCGGAGTACCAAACTGTGTCGTATTGCAGGGAATCACCAACAAACCATTCATTATTAGAGAGGTTAACTAATTGAGCGCTATTTATACTTTCACAGAGCTTTTAAAATATTCAACTTTGTGTATAATAAACTCTGCCAAAATAAAGATGAATGTGTTCCATTCTGAAAGGTAATTGTAGTGAATAATGATGCATGTATTTATATGATATGCAAATTTTGTTTAAATTTTTTTTAATAACTACACTGAACTGAAATGAACTGAGCTGAATAAAATCCATTAGGTGGAGTAACGACGATGGTACCATTTCTAAAGAAATTCTTCCCAACAATATTGAAGAAAGAGGGAGAGGCAAAAACAAACATGTATTGCATATATGATAGCCAAGTTTTAACAGCATTCACTTCATCACTATACATTGCTGGTTTAGTCGCTTCCTTTGCGGCTAGCCGCGTTAATTCCGCTTTAGGCCGGAGAAACACCATTGTCTTAGGTGGCTGTACTTTCCTCGCCGGTGCCACCGTCAACGGTGCAGCTGCTAACATTGCAATGCTCATTATTGGCCGTCTCTTGCTTGGTTTTGGAGTTGGCTTCACTAACCAGGTAAAACATAATAGTCCTAACAAATTCACTATTTGCAAATTGGTCCTCAATATTTTGAATTTCAACATGATTAAAGAAAATTTTCTAGTCTATGACAAATTAGTAATGCTTAGATTTTATCAGATTTCAAGTTGCTTGATTTCTTTTAATTCAACCCATATGATAATTTTTTTTAGACTAGTTAAGTCAATACATGAAGTTGGCTTCTTGCATTTTTTTTGGACTGAATTCTAGGCAACTCCGGTTTACCTATCGGAAATAGCACCAACAAAATGGAGAGGAGCATTCAATGCAGGCTTCCAATTCTTCATAGGAATCGGAGTATTACTGGCCAACTGCATTAACTTCGGAACAGCTAAACTCAACTCGGGTTGGCGTCTTTCGCTAGGCCTGGCAATAATCCCGGCAGCCATTATGACATTTGGTGCATTACTCATCTCCGATACGCCTAGCAGCTTAGTAGAACGAGGCAAGCTTGAACAAGCCAAAAAATCTCTAATCAAAGTAAGGGGAACCCAAAATGTAGATGACGAAATCGCTAGTCTTGTTAAGGCCAGTGAAATCGCCAAATCAATTCAGCAAGTGTCGTTTTACACCATATTTGAAAGGCAGCATAGGCAACACCTTGTTATGGCAGTTGCAATACCGTTTTTTCAGCAACTTACTGGGATTAATGTTATTGCATTTTATGCTCCTGTTCTGTTTCAATCAGTTGGGTTTGGTAAAGATTCTGCTCTGATTGGTGCTATCATATTGGGATCTGTTAATCTTTTCTCAATTCTTGTGTCTACTGCTGTGGTTGATCGGTTCGGTCGGAGATTTTTGTTCTTGGTCGGAGGCATTCAGATGTTCGTATGTCAGGTATTTTCTGTAAATTTATGTTTTGCAATTTTCTTTAATTCATTAATACAATTTAATTTGGGGTGTTTACCCAAACTTTTTCTTCTTAACTTGTAATTTAAAAGTTTGTTACAAGGTGATAATTGAAAAATAGTTCTCCATGTAAAAAACTTTTAAGTTAAAAATAAGGAATGAGAAACACTTCACTATCTGATTTTTAAGTTAAAATCTTCTTATAATTATCTTTTTAAATTATAAGTCCTTTGCGTAGGGTGCTCTAGCAGTGGTGCTTGGTATTACAACAAGAATTTCAGGCACAAAAGAGATTTCCAAAAGCTACGCCGTTTTAGTGCTAGTGTTAATGTGTTTATATGCAGCAGGCTTTGGATGGTCATGGGGCCCATTATCATGGCTTATTCCGAGTGAAATTTTTCCTATGAAGATCCGACCGGCTGGCCAAAGCATAAGTGTTGCTGTTAATTTCGGTGTCACCTTTGTTCTTTCACAAACATTTTTGGCAATGTTGTGTCACTTCAAGTTTGCCATTTTCCTCTTCTATGCTGCTTGGATTGCTATTATGACTACTTTTGTTGTGCTCTTTTTGCCCGAAACGAAAGGGATTCCTCTTGATTCTATGGTTTCTGTTTGGGAAAATCATTGGTACTGGCGTCGATTCGTTCCAAAGGAGTTGCAGGATGCCAACAAGTGAATTGAAAGGTTTTTATTTTGTTAATGTGTTTTGTACGCAAATGTATTAGTCTTGCTTTGTTTTATTGTTTCTGCTAAAAGTAAAATGAAAACATAATTGAATTTCGTAGTGGAATTTGTACGGTAAAAAGTTATACAAAAACACGATTGTTTCATGTCCTTTAACATCTTATGATAGTTTTGATCAAACATCCAATACAAGAAGTCAAGTCAAAGTAGACACTTTATTATGTATAAAAAAAATAGAAATTTATTATGATTTTTCATACAAGAGATAAACATGATTTTCAATGTTCAAATGTTGGTTTAATTATCTTGTATATATTATTGGGGCACGACGTATTTATTCAATTGTAGGGCAGCCTAAATCAATTTTGTATATGCATAAAATTAATTAGATCATCATGAAATTTGGAAAACAGTTTCATAATGGGAACCTTTTTAAGTTCGTTAAGGAAATAAGAGTATTTAAGCCCAACTAATTTACACCTAACTTGGGCCATTCTGGTTTTTGAATTTATTAGGATCCATCACCTTATTATCAGTATATTACTTAAAATGGTTGGAGTTGGTCAAGTTTTAAGTACCCCTCTTTTTCAATTTATTTCCTTTAAAATCTCATACAAACCTCTAATTATTAGTTGTGTTACTTGTTAGTTCCGTGCTTTAATTTTTATTAATGATCTCTCAGTATTATCCAATCTTTACATGTCAATCACTTTCTTTTCTTTCAATTTCAAGCTAATTTATGAAAAAAAAATATTGATATATATAATATAATATGATGAAAACTTGTTGATTTTCATCCCTAATAAAAATCCAGTTCAATTTTATCATACGGTCTGAAGGAGAGACTCCAATCCTAAAATATTTAGTTGGTGAAATATCTTTTAACTCTGAAATAAGTATATTTGATCTCTGTATTTTATATGTTATTAGTATAATTTCCTATTCTTAATAAAATACACACATTACTTAAGAATAAAACATGTTGAGCGAGGAATTTGTGTGGCTAGTTAATGTACTCCGCAATTGGAGTTGATGCAAATTTTATTATGTTCAGTTGCACGAAAGAATGAGGATCTAAGTCATAAAAGAATTTTATAAAGTACTCCCTCCCTCCCCGTCTACTAAATATTATCGTTTTAACTAATTCACAGTTTTTAAGATAACAACTAACCGAATGACATGATTTACTAGTTTACCCTTTCATAAATGTCCTATTCAATTTTCAAGACTTTATTAATATGTCAATAAAAACAATTTGACCTATAGTCTTCTCTTGTTATTGGAGATTAGAATATAATTATATTGAAAGTTGAACAAATTAACAGAGGTAGGAATGAAAAACTTGGAAGAAAAACTTGGAAAAAAAACATCTTAGAAATACAAAATGATAATAAAAAAATAGGCAATGAAATCCCTCTAAAACAACAATATTTAGTAGACGGAGGGAGTAGTATATTTGTACATTTAAAAACTAAAAATTAAATACTAATGCATTAATTAATACATCACTACAGAGAGGGTGGGGTGGGTTTTCAATTTTAAGAAATGGGAATTGGAATCATAATATTTAATAAATTTAGAGAGGTGTTAATTAATCGAAAAATTATCGTTATTATTTCATGTAGAGTTATCGTAATAAAATGAATGTTAATAGTCTATTAGATTATCTGGATGAAAATGATGCATGTTCAGAAGTCCATAACTTAGAAGAAATTGTAAGTATCATCTCTGAATAATGTTCAAGAATGATAACGACTCAAAATCATTGGAGTTCATTACTCGTAAAGAAGCACTCAACTTAGTGAAAACACTTAACAAATTTTTGATACAATTAGAAGCAACCAAAGCTTTTGAATGCAAGATGTGAATTCTAAGAAATAGCAAACAACAATAGAATCTTATTTACAAAGTTGTCATATATATTACGGTGAATTATTAATTTATGATATTATTGGAATTATATATTTGTAAAGAAAGTTTCAAAATGTTATTTCCTTATTATCTTATAGAAATTGCTCATTTCTTGAACCGGCTCAAGCCAAGATCGAAGAAAATTTTATTTTATAGAGATTATTAATTTAAAAAGTTTTTATTGTAAAAAAATAAAATAACATTTAATGAATAATTAAATCAAATTAATTAAGGAAACATCAGAAATAGTGAGTGTAATGTTTGAATGTTTCACAGTAAATTAGGGCAGTTCCCAGGTTATACTGTTTGCAAATAAAAGATAGTAAATAAAATTGTTTTCCTTATTAAATAGATGTTCTCTACCTAAATATGAACCTCCACCCAAATTGTATTTATAATTGATTTCATCATCAAATTTAATGTACAGTTGCAGTATATTTATTGATTTGGTTGATGATTTTTTGTTATTCATTATATTATTTATGATTATCTATACTAGGACTCATATTTTGCTTTTGTATTACTATTCCCCTTTTTCTTCTGTAAGCAATGACATTGATTTAAATTTAACTTTCAAAAACCAAAAGCAAACGTGCATCTTATCAAACATAATTTTTTTTCTATTGGTTTATCTGTTATAGTTATTGTTGCCGTAATTTCTTTGGTGTTTCTGAAATATTTTTTTTGCATTGCTGATAATTTAGTTGTCTTTGGAAAAGATGTTAAAGTAATTAATTGTTATATAATCATAATTAAATAATCATTTCTATGATTTTTTTTTAAGAGAAATAGGTTGAGTGCAAATTCAATTCAAGAGGGACATCCTAACTGTGTTGACACCCCACAAATCATTTCTATTATTTGATTTCTAAGTTACAAATATCAAATTTTCAAAAGGGACAATACCACCAAAATTATACTATATGTATTTTGGGTGGCTAATTAACTTAATTGTCGATTCGGTTGAAAAGCACTTACAATTATTTTCATAGAAACGTGAATTACGTGTTATAATTGATGTTTTGAAGTGCTACACTTCTCACTAAATGGAATTATGAGCTTTTGAGTTTGGGATAAAAACATTCTGCTAACCTGTACTCCCCCTTATTAATTATTCAATCGGCAATTAATTGGCATATACCAGAAAGAAAATTTTTTATTTCAAAAAATTCTTAATCTTACAATAAGATACGTTGTCTATATTACTTGAAGAATAGTATTCCCACTGGCTTGTTAAGGATGATTGTCAAATATGGACAAGGATTGCAAACAACCTTGATCCATCAAATGCTTTCTGTTTTTTATTCTTTTATTCAGGTTTCTTTGTTTAGTGGTGGTTAAAGCTTATGATGTTTAGAAATGTCAGATTTAAAAATGAGAATAATTCTATGTATTTATTATAGTGTAATTGCACAATTAAAAAAATGTAATAAGTAGGGATGAAAAATGAATTAAGAAAAGGAAAAGAGAGAATAAATGAAGAAAAGAAGAGGTGGGTTGATAGCATTAAAAAGAAGGTTGAAGAAAGTGAAGGGCGTTGGTGTTTCTTCATTTCTCTATTTACTTTTGAATTTAAGATTATTCAATGAAGCCACCTATTCTTTTGCTTACTTCAACCATTCTTTTATTTTTTTGTTCTCTATCCATATCTTTTGAGTATTAATTTTTCCCTCTTCTTTATATATCTAAAGCAAATAAATGAAGATTTTTATTTGCTTACTTTGTATAATGTAAGGGGAAAAGCATTATGAATCCTGATATTATCATTTTGAGTTTTCATTGTCTTGTAACTTCACATTCAATCATCAATTAAATATTTAAATATTCATTAATAAAATCTAAACTTAAATATGTTAGTATCGGTATTATAATAAAAAGAATAATACTATGTTTTCATAAAATGAAATAACAAAATACAATGGAACAGAAAAGAAATTTACAAAATATAAAAAAACACTTCTAAAAGAAAACTTTACTGTAGAGTTATGAAACTTCAGTTTCCTTCTAGAAATTATTTGATAATTGTCCGTTACCGGTGAATTTGTCTCCCAGGATACAACCGCAATCGTTCGTCAAACTCTAACCATGTAAAGAGCAATTCACAAGAACCTAAATCTAAGTGATCTTCTTGTATAAGGAATGAAAATTTAGAGAGATAATTTTAGTATGAAAACAAAAAATAAACCACAAAATAAACAAATAACAAACACCCATTAATCTAAATGAAGATCATTTTATTATGAGATTTAACACTCATAATCCCAAATAAAAAACTGGTAAAAACTAATTAGACGGAACTCGGTACTGAAACACATGCATGGTATGTCAACCTGACAAATATTCAAGCTTTGACCTTCAAATTCTCATTCACCGTTAATTCATTTTAGGCGTATAATATATCGTTGAAAAGTTCTCGAAACGTAATGAATCAATTACATATATCTTGTAATATTTTAATAAAAAAATTTACATATTATAATTAACTTGACATTAATAATACGTGTAATTATTTAACCATATTTCCAACAAAATATTAACTGACATATTCTATATGCATTTCTCAGTATCGTATCCTAATCACAACGCATTTTGCAAACAATCATCGTCATTTTGTTGAAACTTGAAACTTAATTAATAGTCATTTTGTAGTTTTTTTTTTAAAAGAAAAACTTAATAGTCAGTTTGTAGTTAGTACGTTTGTATTTAATTTGTAAACTTTTGCATTAACTGAAAAATACTCGGCTAATAGTTGTAAATGAGATGATTTACTTGCCATTTGTATTGATAAACGTTGAGTTTGGCTCAACTCAACTCGATTTGTCAATGAGTTTCTAGTATTTGTGAGCATAAATTTTCGGAAAGTTTAGCTTGAAAGCTCGTGAACAAGCTCGACTAGAAGTTCGTAAATAAATTCATCAATTGAATCTATATTAAATCATGAACGTTAGCATTGATTTAAATTTCATACCACTCATCCAATCAAATGGTGATGAAGAGAAAAATAATTGTTACTTTATCGTAAAAGCCCAAATCATTCACCATGAAATTTGATAGAATTGCTTGCTCTAATTCAGAATAATTCACTTCAGACTTCTCATTTTACTTAATTTTTCAAATTATTTTTCATTATATATTTCTTCAATTTATCATTATATTAATTACGACAGAGACTAAATATTGATGAAAAAAAATTTAATATAAAAATGTTTGACATAAATTAAAAATTTTAATTTAATGGAAATGGTAGGATCACTATTATTTAAAGTGTTATTAACATAATAAGTGAATTAGTTTATAAAAAAATTAACTAGCAATAAATTGTTTCTGAACCAATAAACCATTCACAAACATGAATTTCAAACTTGAATAAAGTCTGAAGCTTGGCTCGAGCTCATTATATAATCAGCAAACCAAGTTTAACAAATTAAAGCTTGGTGTAATTTTAGAGGAAGTTGGAGGAGTGCTTGCGAGTAGGGGTGAGCATTGGTCGGTTCGGTCCAAGAATCGAACCGAACCAAATAAACCAAGAACTAAATAATTAAAATCTTGGGAATCAAATACCGAACCGAATAGAATTCGGTTCGGTCCGGACCGAACCTAAATATTTCGGTTCGGTTTAGTAAAAAACCAAATTATTAGATAAAATAATCCATTCAAAAAAAAAATTCTAAAACATGAACTAATTAAACTAGTAATATAAATTCAATCAATAAACAATCTATATTTCTATAGACTGAAACAAATGGTTAAATGCAACAAATCAAACCACATTCAAGAATCAATACCTACTACCAAGTTTGCTTTCTAGATATCATCTAATGTTAATTTCAAAATATAATATAAGAATCAAATGCAACCATCCAATGAAACTTAA
>CATIWQ010130541.1:0-22669 GCA_949673415.1 Euphorbia schlechtendalii | reverse complement strand
ACCCTCATCCTTTATTGATCAATTTCAAAGTATTATGGCTATAGTTTCCCAACACTATAAACACACTTAATACTTATAGGACTTATTCGAGATTTGCATATAAAACTCATAGTAAGAATACCATTAGATATTACTCCACCTAAACTTATCGGAAGCATTAAACTAAAACTATATAACTTATACTAATTTATGTTGCATTGAAATATAAATGGAAATTTACGTGGAATGTTACTCTTGAATGTTACTCACCACTCATCCTTGCCAAATTGATAAATGTTGTGCACTAACAATAAAATTGTAAATACCTAACAATCATAATAACCTTGGACAAATGTTAGTAAAGTATAAGAAATGATAATGTATAAATGTCACGAAAATCAACAAAAAATTTTCAAATTCTTTAATTTTTCATTTTTATTCAATTTTTTTGGATTTTACAGGATTTTTACAAATGTCCCCCCACACTAAAGAACACAATGTCCTCATTGTGAGACATTATAAAAATAAAAAACTAATCTAAAGCTTGTCTAAAAATAGAATTGAAAAAGATAAAGTAAAGAAAAGAATAAACCCGTCTTATTGTGAAGGAGATTCCGGGGGACTAGGAGTGAATTGATAATTTTGTTTTCTAAGGAATGAAAATAATTTCCAAACCATCGATTTATTACTTTTCTTTAGAATCTTCATGTCTTTCTTCAAAAATCCAAGTTCAGCTTGGCAATTATCCAATTTAAGTTGCATGCTCACCTTCCAGTCTTCCGGAGCTTCTTCGTCTTCTTCATCATCTTCTTCTATTTCGGTCATCAGGGCTTTTCCTTTGTGACGGCTAATGGATGGATTTAATGGTTCGATGGAAGAATCTTCTTCACTCAAATTGAGTTTCTTGGTGCGGTTGGAGTAGAAATAAAAAGAATAAACACCTTCGTATTCTTGGAGTAGTCTGGTGTTCTTCAAATAAGTCCCATCCATGTAGCGAAAATACTCACCCCGTTGCTAGATATAGGGGAGTTCACCTCTTGCACCCAAGATTATGGCAGTGATAATCTCAGCCACTCTAATCTTACTTCTCATGCTCGTTGAGTTATTCTTCATCATATCCCATATGATATCCACAAATTCCGCTTTTTACTTCATCAAAGCACAAGAAAGAACAAACACGTCTTTCTTTTGGACCTTTGTATTCTCTACTCGACAAAATACCGAAGTGGAAAGGTATTTATGGAGAAGAAGAATGCATTCATCCTTAATGAGTTTGTTAGGAGAATTTTTGGGTTCGAAGACTCTCTCACCTGATAAATTTGCTCAAACTTAATTAGGTTGAAACGAATCTATCATGCTTGATGAATTAGCAATCTCAAAACCAAACCAATCACCCATCATCTCTCTTGTGATGGTGTATTGTTGTCCTTGATTCAGAAATAGTATTGCCCTCTTCCTTGAATCTTCGAAATCGAATGTTACCAAACACTCAAGAATCCAATCTCAATTTTGAGGAAAGCGCAAAGTCATAAATCTTGTAAGACCAAGAGCCGGAAGGTAGACTTCCATCTCTTTACAGAGATTAAGAGTTTCCAAGAAGACTAGATCGAGGAATATCATACCGGTGATATCCAATTTGCTTAGGTTTTGAAATCTCTTACCCTCTTCTCTTGTCCTCAATGGGAAAGGACAATCAAATTCTTCTTGAATTGATTGAGCTCCTCTCTTATGTGCTGCTCTCTTCACATGAGTCATATTGGTTGGAAGTAATAGGTTTGAAAAGGTTTAGATGCTTGAATGTAGAAGATGAGAAAAGCAGAAATTTTGAAGGCTTTTTAGAAGGTGTGGTGGCTAGGGTTCAACTTGGACCTATTCATAGAGGTTTAAGGGGTCTCTAATTGGTCATAAATGGGATTATAGCCTTTTAGGCTCAAAACTAGCCGTTAATGGCGGTTACGGACATCTGTCGCGTGTCAGTTCGCGATATGTAACAGTTATATTTTACCCGTGTCGCGATCGCGAAGGCCAGTCACGATCGTGACCTTCTTAACGATAGAAACATAATGCTTTGATATCTAGTTTTCACGAGAGCAAATTGAGTCACGGTCGCAATCTTCTTTGTTCTTCAAATTTCTTCAATTTTTTAGACTTGAACCTATAAAAACTTATAAACATAAACACAAACAAACTTTGTTAAATATAAACAATAAATATTTACTATTATACCTTGAGTAATTATGGTGATGATAGCAATTGAACATCAACGTCTTGTTGTTCAAATTTATTTTTATTTATAGTAACAAATATTTACAAGCAAACATAACAAAAGAAAACAATCAACAAACAAACACAAATAATACGAAACAAAAAACAAATTTAAATCTACCAATACAAATTTTCTAAATTGAAAAGATAAGAAAGCTGTTCATGGGGGAAATGATCCTATCATTTGATTAATCTAGTAGTAAGATTTCCTTAAATCTTGCTCGACATCAACCAGTAAAACACGAATATCTTTGATTTTTCTACGGATTGAAATCTGCCCTTCCATAAGGTCTTTTAACCTTTTGTGGAGGTTGGAATTTCTATGTTCCTCTTCCCGTACATATTCCCTTTCTCTTTCTCGGTCTGTTTCCACCCTTTCTTCCCATTATCTCCAATTATAGGTTATCCTATCTTCTTCAATGCACATTATTAAGAAATTTTTCTCAAAGAAGACTTCCATTGTTAACTCCAGAATTAATTCTTCACTAGTGAAAATTTCTTTAAAATAGGGTAATCTTCCTACTTGTCCCAACAAATTTGCCATTGTCCGACACCCATACTCGATCATTTCCGGATTTTGCGTTGCAGATATGAGTGTCTCCATCATAATCCCAGAGACATCGATAGGTGTGCCCTCTAGAGTTACTTCCAAGATAAACAATTCTTCAGGTGAGACAATATCAGTGTCGGATTTGCCAAACAGCACTCCACTTAAGTAAAAGTATAGTGCCAATAAACAAGGATCACGAATCCACTGGTTATAGGCAGATTATTGTTCGTAATCAGTTTGGCCAGTAAGGCGATTCCACGTTGGTTCACGATTCTAACTAGGAAGCATTTTGTTGTAACAATTCTTTGGAAATCCCAAATATTTTTCCAAAGCCTTCCTCGTAAGCTTATATTCTTTCACTTGGTGGTGATAGATCAAACAGTTTTGTCTATCATTTCTCCATGCCATTGTGATAAGCATTTCCATGCAATTGCTCACATTATTTCCAAGAGTTAAGTTGGAGTAAATAACAAAATTAATTATTCTCAAATAATACATAATTCTGTCAAATATACCCAAATGAATAAGACTATTCCTATGAATTGTATAGGAACTTTTAAATTCAATAACTCTAATCATTTCATAATGATCTCCTTCTTCCTCTGAATAAATAGGAAATGACGCTTCATACCATTCCTGAATATTCTTGCATTGAAAAACACTAGATCTCGTCGGATAAACCATTAAGAAAGAAAATTTATAAGGAATGAAAAGGATACAAGTTTTTGGAATAGATTTTTTGTTTTGAAAAGAAGAACTTAGATTGCGGAAGTGGGTAATTAATGAACAAACGTGCATCAATATATAGAGTTTAGTGGAATAACTATCGAATAACTACTCGAACTGTTGTAGTTATCACATAGGTCGTGATCGAGACTAACAAAATTTTGAGAAACAGAAAGTTTTGTAGGAAAATTCACGAGCGTGATAGGCAGTCGCGAATGTGAAAAGGAAAAATAGAAGAAAATCTTCTATTTATCAAGAATTAAGATGAAATATTATGACGTATCACCTCTAAGATGATTATTTCATAATCTTTTCATATCTAGAATGAAATTTAGAAAATTGTATGGTAAAAGAAAAGAAAATAAATAAATGTAATTGATTTCTAGAAAGTATTTACCATCCCCAGACAATTCGATTTCTAGAATGCACTTGCCTTCCCCGGAAACGGCTCCAAAAACTTGTTCGCTACTTTTCTACTGATAAGTTTAATAGTTTATTCACAAGATTCGGCTATATATTAATGGTGCCAAAAACTTGTTCATGAAAAATATAGGTGTTGTCAGTACCTCTTATCAAATAGAAAAATGATGACAACTGCAAGTATACAATTGCGATGTAGTTTTAAAAGATATCTATCCCACAGGGAAGAACTAGTTCTAAAGATCGACAAGGAAGATAAAATAAAGAATGAAAAATAAGTAAATATAGGTACGAAAGATTAGAGATTATAAATATATAGATTTTCCCTACGAAATAAGGATATCAAAGAAAGCATGTAAGTTCAACAAAGATGTTATGATTCACTAAACTAATCTAACATACTCGGTTCTAAATACCTAGACATTCAATTATTCACCACCAAGCAACACATGAAACGAATTAAGACAATTATATAAACCTAGCACAAATGAATTAAGACAATTATATAAACCTGGACAACGGCAATACTATGCTTAGTACGGGTCGCTCTCACATAGCCATATTTAGCAAGTTACCATTCCAAAATGTTGGCACACTAAACAGTGTTATATCATAGATCCAGTGATTATACATGATATTGATAACCCCGAAACTACTCTTAAAATTAAATCCAGCGTATTATGACACGAAATATGCATTATGACACATAGACTTCGAAATAGAAAGTATAAGTAGAAAGCAAAGCAAAGTTGTAAGGTATGCAAGTGAAAGCTAAAGTTGATCAAACTGTATCCACTCTTTAATGGGAGTCGTCAATTCCCATAGTTCTTATGTCTGCTTTAAATTCAGTCTCGGCTCGTATAGAACCTCTACTAGGTAGCTATTCTTTACGAATATCGAACAAACAAATATTTAAGAATGAAAACTTTTATTGATAAGTGATTTGCAAGTACACTTATACAACAATTGCTGGAGAATATAGAGAAATCTATTGATCGAAACAAGGATTCGAATCACTTAAATATTTTCTCGCTAACACTTATGAAAGTAGCGAACTCTCTATCTATACACACACTATATTTCTCTCATGCACTCTAATATTTTCCCTCTCTGGTTACCCACACTGTGATGCACAAAATTTGTGAAGTTTGGAGCCCTAATATTTTCTCTCATGCACTCTAATATTTTCCCTCTCTGGTTTCCCTCTCTTTTCATTGGTGGTTGATGGCGGTTGATGGTTGTTGATCATGCTTATCTGGCAATTAGTAGTTAATAATATAAAACCAGAAAACCGTCCATGTCGCGATCGTGATAGACATGTCATGACCGTGAATCTTTGATTCGTAGAATTCTATTTTGAAGAAGAATAAGTCACGACAACGAACGATTGTCGCGGTGAAATTCATTTTCTTCAGAATTCTCATTGCAACTTCACCGATTTTGGACAGCTTCGATCCTAAGCCAAATCTTTGAGTTCCACACATCTTTTTGCACCTTTTTCACTCTTTTTTTCATAGAATTCCACTTTGATCATTTTACTTGCAAGATTTACCTAGTATCTACATTTGCATAAAAAACTACATAACATGTGAAATCTTGTATATGAAGTATAAAAATGACTTAAAATATAGTGTTTAGTGTGTAAAATTATAATGATAATAAGTGTAATTATACACTTATCATAATGTATTCATTGATGAATGAATTCTACAAGTATAATAAGATCTTGGTGAATGCAATTTGCAAGTTCAACACTGCTTTTATCACAAAATGGGGCACATAGTGCTACCGAGTTAAGCCATTATGAGTAAAGAATGTCGAGGAAACCTATCAAAGGGTAGTAGCTAGGTTGTTTCATGAGGTGATTCACAAAGGAATAGAAGTCTACGTATATGATATGTTGGTGAAGTTAACTACTCTCGAAGAACATCTTGTTATGTTGGATAGATTCCTCAAAAGGATCAAAATGTATAACCTTCATCTTAACTCGAAAAAGTGCAATTTTGGGGTTAGTTTAGGCAAATTGATGGGCCACATAGTCAATCAAATTAGCGTTGAGATGGATCCTGACAAAATGAAAGCTATTCAAGAACTGTCCACACTAAAAATTGAAAAAGAGGTCAAAAGCTTCTTAGGGTCTATATAGAATGTCAGTCACTTAATAATCGGATCGACTACTATATGTGAGCCCATCTTTACACTTTTTGTAAAAGAATCAACTAGTAGAATGGAATGACCAATGTAGAGAAGCTTTTCAAAAAATCAAAGCTTACTTAGCTAGTCATCCACTGCTAAAACCATCCACACTTGGAAAGCCATTGATTCTTTATGTGGCTATTAAAAAAACATCCATAGGGGAAATTCTTATCTAAGAGCATGAAGATAATAGGTAGCATGCAATCTACTACCTCAACAAGAAGTTACTACAGTATGAAACTTGCTACATGATAGTAGAGAAGACATGGGCAAGAATGGTATGGTTAACAAAAAAGCTGTGACATTACTTCAAAACATATCGAATACAAGAAATGGCTAAAGTAGAGATGAAGTCTATGCCAAACACCCTCATTAACAAGGAAATTATCTAGATGGTTATAGTCACTCTCCAAATTTCACATCGAGTATGTGACGAAGATGGTTATCAAGGGAAGAGCAGTGGTAGAATTTTTAGCGAATAAACCATTAGGGAACTTGGAACTCCCAAACGAGTAATTAGACAGAGTAACAGAGGAGCCAAAGAAATGGATGATGCTTTTCAATGGGCCTATTAATCAGAAGGGAGTAGGCCTTGGAGTCATAATTATCACACTAGATGGAGGAGTAATACATTAATCAAAATAGTTGGAATTCTTTACATCCAATAACTAAGCTGAATAAGAAGCTTTATTGTTTGGCATTACTATGTTAATGAATCTAAAGGCTGATAAAATCTAAATCATTGGTGATTCAACATTAATAATCAAATATGTCATTTGTAATTTGGAACTTAAAGGAAGAGTCTCAAACCATACTAAGAAGCCATATGAAGAAAAGCAACATCCTTTAGCGAGTGTGAACTCTACTATATGCTTAGAGTTGAAAATCAAGTGGCACATCCTCAGGATACCTTAACATCAATGTGGGATGGACTACAAGATCAACAAATAAAGTGATTTATCTTGGAAGCTTCAAAAACCCCATTTTATATGTCGATGGTGGATATCTCAATGATCGAAGAAGATCCTTGATAAATTAACATTGTAAAGTATCTAAAAGATGGTAGCTATTTAATAGAAGCTACAGACTCAAAGAGAAACATGTTGATAAGACTGGTTGTTAAATTCTATCTATTAAACGGAGAATTATTCAAAAGGTCCTCTAACAGTTTGTTGTTGAAGTGCTTGACTTGAGAAGAATCTAAGAGAGTAATGAAAGAGATACATTTAAGAGATGATGGTTTGTGTATGTATGGTATAATGGTAGCTAAAACAATTCTACAAATGGAATAATGTTGGTTAACCATGTTGACTAGTTACTTCCAAGAAGCTAAGTTGTACCATGCATGCCAAATCCATGGAGATATCAATCATCTATCACCAATGGAATTACAAAGCCTAACCACACCATGGTCATTCTTAGCCTGGGGCATTTCTATCATTGAAGAGATAAGACCTTCATCAATAAATGAACATCAAAGTGGTAATCGATTACTTCCCCAAATGGGTCCAAGAAGAATCTTACATGAATATCACAACTCAGAAGATGGCTTAGTTCATAGTGAAGCACGTCTTTGCTAGATATGACATCCTTCATAACATTATGTTTGATAACGGAGTATAGCTTTAAGACAAAACCACATATTTGATAGAAAAGTACAATATTGAGCATCATTTCTCTTCACCTTAGTAGCCATAAGCAAATGGATTAGTAGAAATAGCTTACAAATCCATCAATAAGATTTTATTAAAGATAGTTATCAACTATAGAGACTAGGTAGACCACCTACCCTATAATCTATGGGAATACAGAATGAGAATACTAGTTACATATAGGGCAGTAGTTTTCCCTACGGAGATACAAATTAAGTCTCTCCGAGTATCTCTTGATGCAAAGCTATCAAAAGATGAATGGGAAAAATCAAAGCATGAGGAATTGAATGTAATTAACGATAAAAATTTGGCAGCACTCAAAAGTCTCCACATGTACCAGAATTGCATGGTAAGAGCTTACAAATGAAAAGTCAAATGGAAGAATCAACCTTTGAAAATTTGAGATATAGTACTCAAAAAAGCTCGTAAGACTCATGTCAATGCTCGAGGATAATTCTTGCCAAATTGGAAAGGCCCATACATGGTAAGGAAAACTCTTTGTAAAGTGGTAGTCAAGATCATAAACATAAATGGAAATGACTTCATATAACCCAATCAATTGAGATAAGCTGAAATGCTACTTTGTATAAAAAATGGTAATAAATAATAAAAGAAATAATAAAATGAAATAAACAACCAAAGTTTAGTAAGAGCTAGTGAGGGCTTTTGGACAAAAGTAAAACCAAAATAAAGAAGAGTGTGTAGTCTTTGGTAAAATCCTATTGGTAACCTTTGACAATAACATATTGCAATTTTGGGAGTAAATACCATTAGTTTCCGTAAATAAATAATACTTTTGTTAAGAGTGTTGTTATTTAAGAAATGTTGTATGTGTATGTAAAATTGATATGCGAAATCATTTGATAAAAGCATACATTCAAAAGTATAATTTTCTTTATTGCACATAAGTGCATAAAGACAAAAGGCAAAGAAGAAAGGAAGAAATATAAGGCATGAGCCTTTATACTTACATGACACATACTAGTTGGCGAAGATAATGCAAAACCTAATTATCGATATGACTACGACAAAGGCAAGCAATTTCATCCATCTTTCTTTGAAAGTGATAACTTTGTTAATCTTTGCAAACCAAGTGCGATAAGCTTCATCAAGGTCAATGTCTATCAGAACAATGAAATTAACCAGGACACTAGTACAACCACTCCACCTCTCTTCATACCTATATCTTTAATAGTTAGTGATTGATAAGAGTATAATTACACTTATTATCATATTAATTTTGTACACTAAACACTATAGTTTAAGTCATTTTTATACTTCATATAAAAGATTTCACGTGGTACGTAGTTATTTTTATGCAAATGCAGATACTAGGTAAATCTTTGGAGTAAAATGATCAAAAGTGGAATTCTATGAAAAAAGAGTGAAAAAGGTCTAAAAAGATGCATGGAACTTAAATATTTGGCTTAAGATCGAAGCTGTCAAAGATCGGTGAAGTCACAAGGAGAATTCTGAAGAAAAATGCAATTCACGATCGCGATAACCATTCACGCTCATGAACTATTCTTCTTCAGTATAGAAATCTGCAAATCAAAGATTCATGGTCGTGACTTGTATATCGTGGTCATGACTTGGATGGTTTTCTAGTTTTATCTTCTTAACTACCAACCTCTAGATTAGCATGATCAACCGCCATCAACTACCAACGATACCTCTTTAAAACTTATAATCTATAGGTTTATTAGCTTCATCTTCTCTTAAGATAGTATATCATTGGAGTTGGCATTGGCTTTGCTTAGGGTTGAACTAGATTCTTGGATAGGTTGATTGCACTCTTATTATCACACAAAACATCGAGGCATTTAGACTTTATACCATATTCCTCCAGTTGTTTTTTTATCCATAGTAGTTGTGGTACGCAATTTCTTGTTGCCATTTACTTAGCTTCTTCAATACTCAACGCAACAAAATTTTTCTTCTTACTGTACCAAGAGATAAGACACTCTCCAAAGAAATGGCATCCTCTAGTGGTTCTTTTCCTATTGGACTTGTCCCTTCCATAATCTGCATTTGTGTATCCTCTTGGAGTAAAATTTGAGTTTTTTTGATACCATAATCTGCATCAATAGAACCTTGCAAGTAATGGAGAATTCTCTTAACAGTTGCTAAGTGAGATTCTCTGGGGTCATCTTGATAACATGTGCAATAACATATAGAGTATTGATTATCAGGCCTACTAGCAGTTAAGTAAAGAAGAGAACTAATGATACCATTGTAGAAATTACTATCTACAGGCTTACTAGCTTCATCCTTACTCAAGATTGTGTCAGTGGCCATGGGAGTGGACATTGTCTTCGAATGTTTCATATCAAACTTCTTCAGGACTTATTTGGTATACTTATCTTGGCAAATGAAGATTCCATCTTCACTTTGCTTGATATGTTGTCCAACGAAAAAGTTGAGCTCTCCAATCATTCACATTTCAAACTCGATCTTCATTTGCTTACTGAACTCCTTGCAAAGCTTTTCATCAGTTGATACAAATATGATATGATCCACATAAATTTGGACTAGCAACAAATCTTCCTTCCTTCGCTTGAAGAATAGAGCTGTATTTGATTTACCTCTTTCATAACCTTTGCTAAGTAGGATGTTGGTCAGCCTCTCATAGAAAGCATGAGGCGCTTACTTCAATCCATATAGAGCTTTCTTCAATTTGTAGACATGCTCTAGATTTTTTTGCATCTTTAAGGACTAGGGGTTGGTGCACATAAACTTCCTCTTGGATGAAGCCATTTAGGAAAGAACTCTTGACACCCATTTGAAACAGTTTGATATTCATATGGGATGCAGAAGCACAAAGAATCTTAATCGCTTCAAGATGGGGTACTAGTGAATACATCTCATCATAGTCAATTCCTTCTTGCTTGTTGTAGCCTTGAGCAATAAATCTGACCTTGTTTCTGAGAACAATGACATCTTCATCAAGCTTGTTCTTAAAAACCCATTTGGTGTTAATGATTTGTTTCCCTTTGGGCTTGGGAACTAGATCCCAAACATCATTGCACTTGAAATGATCCAATTCCTCTTGCATGGTGATCATTTAGCAGTCATCTCCTTCTACATCATCAAACTTCATGGGTTTGATCAATAATATGAGATGAAAGTTGGATGGTTCATCATCCTGCTGAGCTGTCCTTGCGTCATTAATGGATTATGAAGGTAATCTACAATACTCTTTATTGGGTGATTGGGATGAGTTCTAATCTCCCTTGGAAGACTCGGATCTATAATAGGATTCTTGATGCTAGGTTGTTGAGGCTAATCTTGATCTTCCTCTTCATTGAATTTGATTGAAAGATCTTCATGAAGTTTAAAATTCCTTAGTTTTTGGCCCTAGTGCTGGTAGCATAGAGAGTGATATGCTGAGTTGATAATCTCTTGGATTACTCCTTCATCTTCATCATATGGACGTCTACCTACATTGTTAGTTTCATCGAAATCTACATGCATATACACCTATAAAAGATAATTTTTCTTGACATTTATTCAATATGCCCTATTGTTAGTTGAGTAACCCAAAAAGATACCTTCATTAGCCTTCGGATCAAACATACCTAGCTACTCCTTGGTATTTAAGATAAAACACATACAACCAAAGGATCTGAGAAGACCAAGCTCATAGGGTGTTTTCTTAGGTGAATTTAAACCCAATTAAGGATATAATAGTTTGTGTTAACAGCTTCTCTCCAAAAGTACTTTGGTAGATTATTATCACTCATCATGGATCGAGCCATCTCAACTATGGTTTTGTTCTTCCTTTCTATATCCTGATTTTGTTGAGGTATTTAAGGAGTAGAAAAGCTGTGGTCAATACCATGCGATGAACAAAATTCTTCAAAATGGAAATTCTCGAATTCACATCCATGATCACTTCGTGTTATAGAGATTTTAATTCCTAGTTCATTCATTATCCAAATACTTAGTTTGATAAAAGACTCAAAGGTTTCATCTTTGCTACTCAGTAAGACTATCTATGAGAATCTCGTGAAGTCATCCACAACCACCTAACAAAAACTATTTCCGCCCATGTTCATAGGTTGAACAAGGCCAAAAAATTCTAAGTGTAGGACTTCCAATGGTATTTTAGTTACTACGTTGTTAACTAAATGACTTGTTAGCCTACTTACAAAGTTGACAAGTTGAGCAAAGCTATCTTTATCAAAGCTGATACTGGATGAACCCACATAACTAATTGCTTTTTGGTTAGTTTGGACAAAAAGTTCATATTTATATGACCAAACCTTTTGTGCCAAAGCCATAAAATTTCATCCTTATATACAAGATAAACATTAGTGGAGCTAGGGGATAAATCAATCATATACGCATTATAAATTCTAGGAGTATAAGAAGATAGTAGAATCACTCTTACAGTCAATAACTAAGAAACCTGTTAAGTAGCACATAAATTTCCTACCTTTATCACAAAGTTGAGCTATGCTAAGTAGGTTGAACTTAAGTCCTTTGACAAGAGATACCTCTTCGATTGAAGGAGAAACACCAACTATTTCGCTTCCAACAATCTTGCCTTTTTTGTTATCTCTAAAGCTAACACTCCCATTTTTTTTACGCTCCAATGAGATGAACTAAGTTTCATCTCCTATCATATGTCTCAAGCAACTGCTATCCAAATACCACATTCCAGTATCATCAGCGAATCTCAACTTCCCCTGTAAAATAATTATGTTTTCTTAAGTACCCATGCTTTTGGGTCCTCCTTTGTTAGCAGTGCTTAAGTTACTCTAGTCGTACTCATCGTAGTAACCATTTTTATGCTTGCACAAGACTGTAGCATGTCCAGCCATCTAGCAAAAGCTTCACACTACTTTTGGTTTAGGTGATGGTTGATTCAGGTAGTTTTTTAACATGCAAACTTGCATGGAAGAATTTTAAAAAATTTAAGATTAACCCTGAAAGATCTCCTAAGTATTGCATGATTAACATAATCTAAATTGAAACATTCCATAGATGCTTATAGGTTTATAAAACTTAATAAAAGAAATCGAGCATCTATGATTAGAGCATTACCAGTTAATGCATGCATTTCCCTTTGGTGCGGCAATCCCTTAGAATAATCAAACACCACTCTATTAACACAAGCCTC
Source organism: Euphorbia schlechtendalii (assembly GCA_949673415.1). NCBI lineage: Eukaryota > Viridiplantae > Streptophyta > Magnoliopsida > Malpighiales > Euphorbiaceae > Euphorbia > Euphorbia schlechtendalii. Next base: position 9,756 of record CATIWQ010130541.1, on the reverse strand, counting down.
CTAACTAGGATGGCCTCTATAACTAGTCCATACGAACCCCACCAACAAAAACCTCACATAGAGGAAGAACTTATTAGTTAACAAGCAACTGCTAGACCGCTCAAAGACTAATAGGAAAATATAATTGAGAAGACTCTTTCAAAAATAGGAATAAGCCTTCAAAAGAATTCTTACGAAAGCGGAGGATCTCGCAAAAACTCATGAAGAAAGAGATGTCAAAGCTCAAAAGGAAATGCTGAGAAGAAGTATGAAATAAGAGGAGGAGGAGCTACTATTTATAAGATAAGGGAAGCATTAAATGCTCCCCATCACACAGGCTACCCACCAAGCTCCAAGCTTTGCGAGTCTGACCCGCGTGCACACAACCCACTTATGCGGGTTGTGTGTACCGTGTAAGGTAAGCCCATGGGCTTTCCTTGCCCCGCAAGGGTGGGCTTTCTAGTCATCTCGTAAGCCCGGCTTGTGGGTTATGCTGGTGAGTCAGCATTGCAGGCCCAACTCAAGCGCTGTGTAGCACTTATGGGCCTATAGCCCACTGGCATGTGCTAGCGCATGCCAGCGGCACCCGAGCACCCTTCTGGTGCTCGCGAGGATGCCATGCAAGCCCTATCCGTCAACAATCCATGTTCACCGGGCCCACTTGCAAAATGGAAAAATTTCCTTTTGCTCCGCATAATTTTCCCCAATTCTTCTTCTAATTATTATTTGGTCCAACAAAATAATTTATCCAACAAGTTTGAATTTCCCTTATATTCTCGATATAAACCCCATTTGTAAGTTATTTACTTAGTTTGATAAAGACCCAATTTTTGTGACCTCATAAGATCCCCAAGTATAGAGCCATTAGAGGTTAACCTAAACTTGATTTCCCATCCGGGAACCATTAGGCTCAGTGTTCCAAATTAATATGGAACCCGATAACTCTAGATGATCAAATGGGATTTCAAGCAAAGGTGTATAATCCCTTGATACTCGGCATGTCATGTGCCTGTGGCTTGATCTGGTTCTGTGATAGTAACTAGTACAACACACTCCTTCCATCAAGTTAAGTACCATTTAGTTTATTGAGTTCAAATTAAGTGTTTGCTCATGTAATAGCCGTAACTATCCTAAAATTGAACTTGTTCATGAAGAAGAACACTCACCTTTATTTATCGAGATTGACTAGAAACCCATTCTAACAATCTCATACTTTGGTCAGAGATTTATGAGTGTGTCAATTTAACAAGAGGCCTTAAGGTATAACTCCCATTTTATTACTATATGAGGAGCGATGGATCCCATCCTAACAACTTGTCTTATAAAGGAATGATCATCACTATACCTATAATCACCTGTATCATTCTAATCACCAGGGTATTAATAATTATGACCAAAAGTATAGCAATTCTGTAGAACCCAAGTTAATAGTACTTCACAAAACTTAAATGTTTTGAAAATAGTAAATTGTCTAAGATAGTGAAGTTAATTGAGTACTAAGTATACTCTTAATTAATGAAGCTAACTTGAGTTTTTTTAAGGAAAAACAACTTACTTTGCTAAGTAATTAATTAAGTTATGGCTTAGAGTGGGAAAAGTTGGGTCTGTGCTGAGTACTACATAGTTTAGAAGGATATCAACTCAGCTGTGCTGAGTTAGCTTTTATTAATTAAAAGCAAAATTGTTTGACACTTTTAGAATTAAATAACACTTGTGTTGCTAACATTTCTGTGTGAGACAGAATATTCTTTCGATTCTTTTCAGGTTAAAAAGCGTTGAAATTAAAGACGATTTTCAGTGGTCCTCACAAGACAAAAAGGTGTCAGTACAAAATGTTGGAGATTCCTCACTAAAGTCCAAGGCAAAAGGAATTCTCTGTCGTGTAACGTTTCTCAGTGTCTCCGTGCACCTCTGCAAGCGTTAGTAAATGTCAACCAATCTCAAGACTCCATGTTGCATTTCGCGCCCCCTCTATCAGAATGATTTTCTTGAAGACAAATGGGATATTGTCAATGGAATTTTATCAAGCCTCAACATTCAAATTTCTATCACTAAAAATCTTGGAATCTATCTCCAACGGGAAGATTCAAAAGATATGAAGAGAAGAGAAATTGAAGAACTATAAAGATGAAAAGTTTGCAATGGCTACTTTGCAAAGCATCAAGTATAAATACAAGACTGAGTCATACATTATAACTTGATAAATCACATCAAATTTCTTTAAGAGCTGAAACTCTGCGCAAATACTCCCTGCTTCAAGAAATTCCAAATTCAAGCAATCAGCAAACACTCACTATTAATCTATTTGTAATAGAGAGAATAAATATTAGATTTAACATTGTAAGGATTTAACAAATAATAAGTTGAATTCTGTTTGCAAACTTTTTATTCAAATCTGAGTGTCAGTTTGGGAAGGGTACCCAAACTGAGTTGAGTGGTAGTAATAAAGAAAAGTACTTTTTGCAAAACGTGTCTACCTGCTGTAAAGGCTGCTTTACCTAAGTAAGGAATGAAAACTAATGGATTTTAGCTTAGAGAAGGAATCCGGGACTGGAGGTAGGCTCAGTGCCAAACCAGGATAAACTAGGTGTTCAATTTCTAAACTTTCTCTTTATCGTGCTCAAACTCATTCATCATTCTTTCTGTGTTTATCATTTTGCTTGAAAAACCAATCCAAGCTAAGTATAGTACTCAACAAGTGATTGAAGATAAATTGTGCACCGAAGCTAAGTAATTTATAAGTTTTTCGACCCGCTCAGCATAGCATCACTCAGCACGCATCTAAAAGCTTTACTTGGTTAAATATTTTCATTAATCTAAAAAGTAACCAATAAACACATTCAACCCCCTTTGTGGTTGTTTGTAAGTTGTCTAAGGACCAACAAGGGGTATCAAAGTAAGTGCTAAACTTATTGACTAATCATCTTTGAGTAAAGATCCATAAATGGGTTACAACAACTACAGTTCCGGCTCATGTCAAGTAGTTCTCTTGAAGGAGGGAATGTCTGTAACCAGGCCACCTCTTTTTTCTGGTGATCATTACACGTTCTTGAAAAACTACATTAAAAACATCATCCAATCACAAAGCATGAAGCTTGGCTCGCAATCGAGCTTAGCCCCAGAGTTCCCACTATTGTGAGGAACGAGATTTATGTTCCAATAGATTAAGAGGACCACGATGATACTGATCTGAGGCTTCTCAAGGAGAATACCACAGCGATTAACTACTTACACTGTGTGCTAGATCTTACTAAGTTTAATAGGGTTTGAGGATGCGAGACTACACAAGAAATCTAGAAAAAGCTGGAGATTACCTATGAGGTGACAAACAAGGTGAAGGATTCAATTATCAATCTGATGTTGAGGGAGTATGAGATTTTCTCAATGAGTGCCAGCGAGGGTATTCAAAGAATGAATACAAGGTTCATTAACATCGTTAATGAACTGAAGAGATTAGGGAAGGAATTCACCGAGGAAGAGCTCATAAAGAAGATTCTCCATATTCTTACCTTAGAGTGGGATTCTAAGAAGAGCGTTATTGAGGAGGCTTAGGATCTAAAGGCCTACAACTATGATGAGCTGATAGGCACCTTGCTGACTCATGAGATGTCTCTAAGGAAGTATTCTGATGACTCCAAAGAGTCGAGGCAAGGAAAGAGAGGGCAAAGCCCTTGTCCTAAAAGCTGATAAGTGTATAATTACACTTATTATCATATTAATTTTACACACTAAACACTATAGTTTAAGTCATTTTTATACTTTATATAAAAGATTTCACATGGTATGTAGTTGTTTTTTATGCAAATGTAGATACTAGGTAAATCTTGGGAGTAAAATGATCTAAAGTGGAATTCTATGAAAAAAGAGTGAAAAAGATGCGTGGAACTTAAAGATTTGGCTTAGGAATGAAGCTGTCAAAGATCGGTGAAATTATAAGGAGAATTCTAAAGAAAAATGCAATTCACGATCACGATAATCATTCATGGTTGTGACTTATTCTTCTTCAAAATAGAAGTCTACCAATCAAAGATTCACGGTCACGACTTGTATATCGCGGTCACGACTTAGATGGTTTTCTTGTTTAATCTTCTTAACTACCAACTGCTAGATAAGAATGATCAATCACCATCAACTACCAATGAATAGACACCTATCAAAAATCAAACAAACATGAAAAGGTGCCTATCCATTATGGATTAGACTGAAGCTTCTCAACCAATCACAATGAAGTGATGCAATCATTCACCAATGGGCACAACTCTTTGTATGGATAGACGCAACCCTTTGAACTCTATAAATAGGGCTCCTAACCTTACAATTTCATGCAGTGAGATAGAGGGAAAATATTAGAGTGCATGAGAGAAATATAGTGTGTGTATAGATAGAGAATTCACTACATTCATAAGTGTTAGTGAGAAAATGTTTAAGTGATTCGAATCCTTGTTTCGATCGTTAGATTTCTCTATATTCTAGAGCAATTGTTGTATAAGTGTACTTGCAAATCACTTATCAATAAAAGTTTTCATTGTTCAATATTTGTTTGTTTGATATTCACAAAGAATATCATCCTAGCGGAGGTTTTGTACGGGTCGAGACCGAATTCAAAGCAGACGTAGTGATAAGTGTATAATTACACCCATTATCATCATAGTGTTATATAATAAACACTATAGTTTTAGTCATTTTTATACTTCATATAAATGATTTCACGTGGTATGTAGTTGTTTTTGATGCAAATGCAGATACTAGGTAAATCTTGGGAGTAAAATGAACTAAAGTGGAATTTTATGAAAAAAGAGTGAAAAACGTACAAAATGATGCATGGAACTCAAAGATTTGCCTTAGAATCGAACCTGTCAAAGATCGGTGAAGTTACAAGGAGATTTCTGAAGAAAACTCAATTCACGGTCACGATAATACCTCGTGGTCGTGACCTGTTCACTTAAGAAATAGAAATCTGCCAATCAAAGGTTCACGATCGTGAATCACATATCGCGGTCACGACATGGATGGTTTTCTGGTATTATCTTCTTAACTACCAACCGCTAGATAAGTATGATCAACCGCTATCAACTACCAACGAAAAGACACTTATCAGGAGATAACCAATCATGAAAAGGTGCCTATCCGTTGTGGATTAAATCAAAGCCTCTCAACCAATCACATTTAAGAGATGCAATTTTTCACCAATGGATGTGACTCTTTGTCAAGATAGACACAACCCTTCAAACTCTATAAATAGGGCTCCAATGCCAACCAATTTCGTATGCCTTTAGTGCAAAAAAGGAAGTGCAGAGAAAAAAAGGTTACGTATAGTGTGTGTATAGTTACATTCGCTACGTTCTTAAGTGTTAGCGAGAAAATGTTTAAGTGATTTGAATCCTTGTTTTGATCACTAGATTTCTCTATATTCTCCAGCGATTGTTGTATAAGTGTACTTGCAAATCACTTATCACTAAAAGTTTTCGTTCTTCAATATTCATTTGTTCGATATTCGCAAAGAATAGCATCCTAGTGGAGGTTCTATATGGGCAGAGACTGAATTCAAAGTAGATGCAGGAATTGCGGGAATTGACGAATCCCATTAAAGAGTGGATACGGTTTGATCAACTTTAGCTTTCACTTGCATACATTACAACTTTGCTTTGCTTTCTAATTATACTTTCTATTTCAAAGTTTGTGATATGTCTATGTGTCATAATGCGTATTTCATGCTAAGTCTTTTGTGTTAATCAAGTTATATGCATTGGCGTTAATTTTAAGAGTAGTTTCGGGGTTAACAATATAGTATATAATCACTAGATCTGTGATATAACGCTGTTTAGTGAGCCAACAATTTTGGAATGGTAACTTGCTAAATGTGGCTATGTGAGAGCGACCCGTACTAAGCATAGTATTGATGTTTTCCAGGTTTATATAACAGTCTTATCTTGTTTGCGCTAGGTTTAGAAAAGTTATTTCATGTGTTACTCTACGATGAATTATTAAACATCTGAGTGTGTTGAACCGGTTTGTTAGATTAGTCTAGTGTGTCATAACATCTTTGTTGATCTTGCATATTTTCTCTGCTATACTTGTTCGTAGTTAAAAATCTATTAATTTAGAGTTTCTAACCTATCACATCTATATTTACTCAACTTTTCTAATCTTCCTATCCATAAAAATCTCTAATCTATTTTTATTTTATTTTACTTTGTTTCTTCCCTAGTTATCTTTAAACCAAACTCCTTCCCTGTGGGTTTGATATCTTTTAAAACTACATCGTAACTATATACTTGCAGTTATCATCATTTTTCTATATGATAAGAGGTATTGACAACACCTACAGTTTATGTGAACAAGTTTTTGGCATTATTATTGGTATAATTCTGCCAAAAACAAATGTAGCCAAGTCTTGGGATTAAGTTATTAAACTTATCAGTAGAAAAGTGGTGAACATGCAGGAATTGCAGGAAAAGTGGTGAACACGACTCCCATTAAAGAATGGATACGGTTTGATCAACTTTAGTTTTCACTTGCATACCTTACAAGTTTGCTTTGCTTTCTACTTGTACTTTCTATTTCAAAGTTTATGATATGTCTATGTCTCATAATGCATATTTCGCTTTAAGTCTTTTATATTAATCAAGTTATATACGTTGGAGTTAATTTTAAAGTAGTTTTAGAGTTAATTTTAAACATCTGGGTATTTTGAACCGAGTCTGTTAGTTTAGTTTAGTGAATCGAAACATCTTTGTTGAACTTGCATGTTTTCTCTGCTATCTTTATTTCGTAGGGAAAATCTATATATTTAGATTCTCTAATCTTTCATATCTATATTAACTCATTCTTCATTCTAATCCTCCTATCCAAAATATCAATGTATTTTATTTTCTTTCTTTTGTCTTCATTGTTGATCTTTAGAGCTAGTCCTTCCCTGTGGGATCGATATCTTTTAAAACTACATCGCAACTGTATACTTGCAGTTATCATCATTTTTCCATTTGATAAGAGGTACTGACAACACCTATACATTACGCTAACAAGTGTTTGGCACCATTAATATATAGCCAAACTCTTTGAGAAAAAGTTATTAAATTTATCAGTAGAAAAGTGGCGAACAAGTTTTTGGAGCCGTTGCCGGGGAAGGCAATTGCATTCTAGAGATCAAAATTTCCAGGGAAGATAATTGTTTTCTAGAGGTTTAATTTTTGGAAAACAGGCAATTATATTTTACATGTTATTTAGATTTATTTTTATTTATTTTATTATTTATATTTTCTTGTTATTAACATATTTTTCTTACTTATTGATTGAGTTTTCTTTCTAGCGTGTGCATGCCAAGTACGCGTAGTTCGGGAGAAAGTTTGGCATCTTTTGAATCAGAAATAGAACGATTTGGTAGGATAAGAAGAAAAAAATATAAGAGACAAGAGAGAAGAATTGCTAAAGATCAAGAGCAAGTTGAAAATCCAAATCCAAACCTGGATCAACCTCAACCAAGGCTCATGGATTATGTTATTCCGACCATCAATGGTAACAATCAAGGAATTACTAGACCACAGATTGATGCGAATCAGTTTGAAATAAAACCAACATTACTTCAAATGATTAGCAACAATGTGCAATATTATGGTCTACCCAATGAAAATTTGAATTCTCACATTGCAAACTTTTTAGAAGTCTGTGATACTTTCAGAATGACCAATTTCCTTGAAGAAGTAGTTAAACTTTGCTTATTCCCATTAACACTCCGTGATAAAGCGAAATTTTGGTTGAATTCATTACCCCCAAATTCAATCACTACCTGGAACCAATTAGCCCAAGCCTTTCTAACTAAATATTTCCCTTTAGCAAAAACTGCAAGACTCATTCAAGAAATCACTTCTTTTACCCACAAAGATAGTGAATCTTTATACGAGGCCTGGGAACGTTATAAGGAACTTCAGCGAGTTTGTCCTCATCATGGTTTAAGTTAGAATGTTATTTTGCAAACTTTCTACAATGGAATAAATCATGCAACGAGAGGAGCAATTGATGCTATGGCTGTGGGATCTCTTATGAAGAAAACTAGTCAAGAAGCTTTTGAACTTTTGGAAGATATGGAAAGCAATAATAGTATGTGGCCAGTTGAAAGAGCACAATGCAAGAGCGGATGAACAACCTAAATTCGGAAAGTTTAATCCCCCTCAACCACCATTTTCACAAAGAATGAAGAAGAAAAATGAAGATAAACAATTCATCAAATTCATTAACAAACTCAAAGGCCTGGAAATAAATCTTTCATTTATTGAAGCCATAACTCAGATTCCTTACTAGAGTAAGTTTATCAAGGAACTTTTATCTAGAAAGTGTAGTTTAGAAGGAATATCAAAAGTATCTTTAACTGAAGATTGTAGTAAAATAATAACTGCTACAATGCCCAGTAAACTAAAAGATCTAGGAAGTTTCACAATTCCGTGTAAACTTGGAAACATTTCTTTCCCAAAATGTTTATGTGATCTTGGGGCTAGTATAAATCTTATGCCTTTATCAATCTTCAAGGAGTTAAAGCTTGATGATGAAGTTAAAAGGATAAATATGGTCTTGCAATTAGCCGACCAGTCTATAAAACATCCTTATGGAATAGTAGAAGATGTACTCGTTAAAGTGGATAAATTTGTTTTCCTGACTGACTTTGTTGTGCTAGATTTTGCATATGATGAAAAGTGTCCTATAATTTTAGGAAGACCTATTATGCATACAGGCAAAGCATTGATCGATGTTTCGGAAGGCAAAATTAAGTTAAGGATAGGAGATGATACTGTTGAATTTAATATGGGTAAAGTTGATAAATATCCTATGGATGAAGATATTTGCATAAAACTTGACTTGATTGATGCTTGCATCCAAGAAGTTGTTAAGATAGATTTCATTCATGAATGTGAAGTCGAGGGGTTGAAAAACTCCTTCGATCCTTAAACTCTTATATTTTCCCAAATACATATATATAGTAGTATAATATTTTATGTATTTTAAATTAGTATAGTTTTATAATATCAGGAAAGAACATAAGAAAAATATTTTGGATTTTGCCATATCGCGACCACGACATGTATCACGCTCATGATATATTTGATATGAACTTTCTATTTCTGAGTAAGAGGAAGTCACGATTGCGATTTACTCTCACGATCGAGACCTATGCGATTTACACAGTAGTTATTGCTATAACAGTTATATTCTAACGGTTATATTTAGAATATATCCATTGGAAAGGCAATAATTATCCTAATTTCCCTATAAATAACTTCTTTTAATTTCTTATTTTTCACAAAAACTCTTATTCTTAATCTCAACCTTTGCAAAAATCAAGTTTTCTCTGTTTTCCAAAATCAAGCACTATTCTTTCTTTCTTGATTTCAATGGCTCCTAAGAAGTCTACAGCAACTTCATTAAAGAGGAAAAGCAAAATGGAGAATCAACAAAACAAAGTTGGTTGTCCCTTTCCGATTTATAGCGACGAAGAAGTGGAAAGATACTTGAGATTCAAATATTTTGATTTTCACGGTACGCTTTACTACTATCCTACTTTTGCTATTTATGCTGGGATTTATGCGAAAGTAGAGGAGTATTTCTCGCTGTTTGGATTGGAGAAGTTTGTGAATATGCAATTTCCTTTTATCGAAGAATGGGTCCTCGAATTCTTGGTTACTGTTGCTGATGATGGGAATGTCTTGAAGAAGAAATTCAGGAATGAAGGAGAAGAATATAAGTTTGCAATGATGGATTTAATCAAGTGGTTTGGTTTGGGAGAGA
>CATIWQ010130510.1:0-15150 GCA_949673415.1 Euphorbia schlechtendalii | reverse complement strand
GATGCTATTCTTTGTGAATATTGAATAAATGAATATGAAGAATGAAAACTTTTATTGATAAGTGATTTGCAATTACACTTATACAACAATCGCTCGAATATGTAGAGAAATCTAGTGATCGAAATAAGGTTCGAACCACTTATACATTTTCTCGCTAACGTAGAACGAAGCAAAATCTACATGATTTTCTCTCTAAAACTAAGTATACACGTATACACTATATACCACATACCACGCCTATCAACCCATACATGAAATTGTGGAGTTTTGGAGCCTTATTTATAGAGTATGAAGGGTTGCGTCTATCCAAACGAAGAGTCGTGTCCATTGGCGAAGAGTTGCATCACTTCATTTTGATTGGATGCAAAGATTCATCCTCATCCACAATGGAAAGGCACCTTTTCATGATTGGTTGACTTCCAAAAGGTGTCTTTTCTGTTGGCTGTTGGTGGCGGTTGATCATTGTTTTCTAGCGGTTGGTAGTTAATAAGAGATAATCATTAACTGTCACAAGTTGCGACCGCGAATCTTATATCGTGACCGTGAACATTGATTGGCAGTTTTCTGTGTATGAAGAGTGACAAGTCACGACCGTGAATAGATGTCACGATCGTGAAATGCTGTTTCTTCATGATTCTTCTTTGCAACTTTACCGATCTTTGACAACTTCGATCCTAAGCCGAATCTTTGTATCCCACGCATCTTTTTGCACCTTTCTCACTCTTTTTCCATAGATTTCCACTTTTGATCATTTTACTCCCAAGATTTACCTAGTTTCTGCATTTGCATAAAAAACAACTACATACCACATGAAATATTTTATATGAAGTATAAAATGACTTAAATCATAGTGTTTTATGGTTGAAAATATCATGATTATAAGTGTAAATATACACTTATCACACCCCCACACTTAACTTTTGCCTTATCCTTAAGGTAAACTACATAAGTGTAATGAATAGTATTCAAGTTCGCACCTTATTTGTCGAAAGATTATTGTAGTGAGTATCACATTCCCACGTTGCATAAGATTCAAGTAAAGTCTTTGAAATTTCTCACAAATTAGTAATGTGCAATTTATATAGTTTAGTTGCATACCTTTGCTCTTAATGGAGGTTCAACCGAATCGCGTCTTCATATGAGTGTTATATGCATACTCGAATATTACCTTCTCTCAAGTATAGTATAAAATATAAAGGATAAAATGAGCACACTTTGGAAAGTTTGATCTCAAGGCATTTTTAGGTAACCTAGGATGCTAAAAACACTCTCAGTGGTTGCATTTTATACTCCATACCACTCTCCCCTTTTTTTAGTGGTTGCATTCTATACTCCATACCACTTTTTCTCATTTTTTTTTGTTTTAAGCATATGTTTTTGAAGTACTTTGTACTTTGCACCCATTTTTTGTGCTATGCTATTTTTCTTTTTTCACTCAGTGAATGGTTGCAGTTTCTGCTCCGTACCATTCCTCACCTTTTTGATTTTTTTCATTCTTAATACCCTCATCCTTTATTGATTAATTTCAAAGTATTATGGCTATAGTTTCCCAAAACTTTAAACACACTCAACACTTATAGGATGTATTCGAGAATAGCATATAAAACTCATAGTAAGAACACTACTAGATATTACTCCACTTAAACTTATCGGTAGCATTAAACTAAAACTATATAACTTATATTAATTCATGTTGCTTTGAAATATATATCGAAACTTACTTGGAATGTTGCTTTTGAATGTTACTCACCACTCATCCTTGCCAAATTGATAAATGTTGTGCTAAAATGCTCACACGTTCAACCGTGTGGTATATTTGAAACTTTTTGTTTGAAATATGCACTAACATCAAACTTGTAATACCTAACACTCACAATAACCTTGGACAATATGTTAGTAAAGTATAGGTATGGATAATGTATAAAAAAATCAAGAAAAATTTTCAAATTCTTCTGTTTTTAATTTTATTTAATTTTTTTTTTCGGTTTTTGTGATTTATAATTACCCTCCCACACTAAAGAACACAATATCCTCATTATGGAAGACTTTATTAAAAATGAAATTAAACACACATAAACAAATACCAGTCTAAAATTTGAAAGAGAAAAGAAAAGAATAAACCCGTTTATTGTGAAGGAGAATCCGGGGCCCATGTCGCGATCAAGAAGGACTATCACGATCGTGATTTCCTTCAAAACAGGAACAGAAGGTGTTGTTGTATAACTTCACGAGCGCGATCTATAGTCGCGGTCACGAGCTTCTTCAATTCTTATATTTCTTCAATTTTTAGACTTAGTACCATAGTTTCCCCGTATTTAATCTCTAGAACGCACTTGCCTTCCCCGGCAATGGCTCCAAAAACTTGTTCACAAGATTTTGGCTATACTCATTTCGAAAGGCTTATCCCCAGCAACAGCACCAAAAACTTGTTCACCACTTTTCTACCGATAAGTTTAATAACTTGTTCACACGCTTTTGGATTTAAAGTACAGGTATTGTCAATACCACTTATCAAATAAAAAAATGATGATAACTGCAAGTATACAGTTGCGATGTAGTTTTAAAAGATATCGAATCCATAGGGAAGGAACCAGTTCTAAAGACCAACTAGAGTAACGGAACAAAGAAAATAAAATAGATAATTTTATATTTTATGGGTTGGTTGGGATATAATGGTAAATAAATAGATAAATGTATAAATAGATTAGAGTGGAAGAAATCGGTATAGATTATCCTAACGAACAAGTATAGCAAAGAAAATATGCCAAATCATCAAAGATATTACGTACACCGGACTACTTTAACAGATTTGGTTCTAGACACTCAGTTATTCAATTATTCACTGCAGAGCAACACGTGAAATGACTTTTTTAAGTCTAGTGCAAACTAATTAAGATGACTATATAAACCTGGGTAACAATAATACTATGCTTAGTACGGGTCGCTCTCACATAGCCATATTTAGCAAGTTACATTTCCAAAAATGTTGGCTCACTAAGCATCATTATAATCACAGATCCAGTGATTATACACAATCTTGTTAACCCCGAAATCACTCTTAAAGTTAACTCAAAAGCATATAACTTGATTAATATAAAAGACTCAACACGAAATGCACAATATGACACATAGACATTTCATAAACTTCGAAATAGAAAGTATAAGTAGAAAACAAAGCAAAGTTGTAAGCTATGTAAGTGAAAGCTAAAGTTGATCAAGCCATATCCACTCTTTAATGGGAGTTGTCAATTCCCGCAATTCCTACGTTTGCTTTGAATTCGGTATCGGCCCGTACAGAACCTACGCTAGGATGCTATTCTTTGTGAATATTGAATAAACGAATAATGAAGAACGAAAACTTTTATTGATAAGTGATTTGCAAATACACTTATACAAAAATCACTCGAATATGTAGAGAAATCTAGTGATTGAAATAAGGTTCGAATCACTTATACATTTTCTCACTAACTTAGAACGAAGCGAAATCTACATGATTTTCTCTCTAAAACTAAGTATGCATGTATCACATACCACGCCTATAATCCCATACGCCATGCCCACGAAATTGGTGGGTTTTGAACCCTATTTATAGAGTATGAAGGGTTGCATCTATCCAAATGAAGAGTCGTGTCCATTGGCGAAGAGTTACATCACTTCATTTTTATTAGATGCAAAGATTCATCCTCATCCACAATGGAAAGGCACCTTTTCATGATTGGTTGACTTCCAAAAGGTGTCTTTTCGGTTGGTAGTTGATGGCTGTTGATGGCGGTTGATTGTTGTTATCTAGAGGTTGGTAGTTGATAAGAGATAATCATTAATCTTCACGAGTCGAGACCGCGAATCTCATGCCATGACCGTGAACATTGATTGACAGTTTTCTGTTTATGAAGAATGACAAGTCACGACTGCAAATAGATGTCACGATCGTGAAATGCTGTTTCTTCATGATTCTTCTTTGCAACTTTACCGATCATTGACGACTTCGATCCTAAGCCAAATCTTTATGTTCCTCGCGTCTTTTTGCACCTTTTTCACTATTTTTTCATAGAATTCCTCTTTTGATCATTTTACTCCTAAGATTTACCTAGTTTCTGCCTTTGCATAAAAAACAACTACATACCACGTGAAATCTTTTATATGAAGTAAAAAATAACTTAAATCATAGTGTTTTATGATTGAAAATATCATGATTATAAGTGTAAATATACACTTATCATATGTTGACATTTTTATGAATGTATATGTTATGATGCATGCTTTCCATCGAAGGCTTTGATTTCTTTTGAGCATCAGAACTATTTAAGGGTCCAGGATCACGCGAAGACTCAGGATTTGAGGATAGAGGACCTGGAGAGGTAGCTAGCTCAGGCTTAAAGGTTCGTGTGTCTGGCGGTGTCAGGTGGGAGCCGGTCTAGGATGCACCAGGGGATTTCCTCTTGCTCCAGCATGCATTGAGGCAAATAGGGGAGCCGGGATGTGGTGGCGGATAGCCGCATTTCCTGGACTAAGGATGATGGGGACTCCTCCTTTATTTATTTCTTAATTTGTAGGGACAAATTTACTGTAGTTTTTGGCACTACTAACACCTTAGAGGAATATCCCGGTAAATTTCTCAGTCCAAAATTGACCCGAAAACTAACTTTTCAGCGAAATAGCGCCCTTGATTAGCTACATGAGAAAATTCAGTCTACTATATATATAAGCAAACTGCCAGAAACGCGATATCGTTAACGGCATCACAACATCGCTAACGATATCACAATATAGTTAACGATATTAAAACATCGTTAACGATATTGCGCAATAATGTTCAACGATATTGCACACAGTTTCCAGATTCTGCTTTCTTTTTACAACCAACAACTCCGGGCTTTCCAGCGCACACTAAAGAACCCTGATCCCACCACCCTTGTCTTTTGATTTTCTCATCAAGAACTATGCCCAATGATCAAGGAGTATCAAGCCATCCTAGGGGTCCCTTGTCCTCGGGCTTTTCCTTTAGTGGTCCCATCCTACCGCTTCGATGTCAAAGCTAACCTTTGGGGTTTGTGGAACTTGGATTCCGTGACCCCTTTTCTCACTCACCCACCTTCTCTGGGAGGATTTCGGGTGAGCTCACTTCGCTTGGCCTTATATGATGGCTCTGATCTTAATGTCGGAGTTTATCTACAGAGTTGGCCCTGTTGCCCCATTCCGATTGATATCCGCTATCGATCCACTTTCTCGGGGGAATTCTCCATCTACATTGGTGTTGGCAGAGAACCTTATTAGTATGGATATCGCTATCTCCTGCCCTAATCTAGTCGATGATTGCTTCACGCTTCTCGAGGTAGGCCGAAAATGATGATTTATGACTTCCCTCATATTCTATTTTTTCTAATAGAGTTTACTTCAAGTTTAGCTACTAGAGAAGCTTTCCATGATTAGTGATCCATGGGGGAATCCTTCTAATTACTCGCCCATTACTTATATAAGCGGGGGCTGACTACTGAGGGCCATTCCCGGATGAATGAGCAGAGCTGGATTCAGGTTTTTGGCCGGCTCTCTGATGACAAGATCCGCTGGCTTTGCCCCTAGTGGGTGATCACTCACGTCGCAATCCTGATGCATGAGGATGAGATTCTTTTGATGTGGTTATTCCTCTCCACATTCTACTCACCCAGCCGCATATGTAGGTAGTACGGGAGGCGTCAGAGGATACCTCATAGTATATGCTCTTCCTGGGTTTCTAAGTGCCATCATTCTTGGCCAAACAGTCTACTGGTCTTAAGGATTTAGCATACCCAGTTCGCTCGCCTTGATTATGGAGCGGCCGAGACTACGAAGATGGACAGATTCTATCGTGGATAGCTAGGAGCGATCAGGTCTTTGACAGACCCTGAGCAATATGCCTGGGTGATGCACGAGTGATCAAGGGAGGAAGATGGGCTGAGTCCTTATGGCCGTAGGTAGAGCTAGCTTGATGATTTGTCGAGAATGATGCTATTAAAAATATGAAAATTAATCGACTTTTGATTAGAATATACCAATGTTGTATGATTCTATCAAATTTATTTGTCTTTTCTTTTCCTAAGTACAAATTATTGGACTAATTGTATTATAAGATGTTTGTTGTTTACTTGTGACGTTTCAACCATTGGCATTCATACATTTCCATAATCTTACGTATAAATATTTTTAGCAAGAAATGATATCTTTATTGATGAAATAAATCAAACTACAAATGCTTCAAGTGATCTGACTCCTGCCATTAGCCAGTCCTCTCAGGTTTTGTAACTAATGAATTTATTTGTCACTCATTATCCTAAGTTTTGCCTGAATCGCCCTTTCGAGTTTTCAACTTAGTGGACTATCTTATTTTGCGAAAAAAGGCTCTAATTTTTTCTCAACCAATATAGTGTTATCTGAAGGGCTTATTTACATATATCTTTTTTATGTTTTGTAATACTTTTCTAGATTTATTTCTTTTCCTAGACGTGGTAGCACTTAAGCCTGTCTTGATTGATCGGGTTGACGAATTCATTGCCATCAATATCTATAATCTTGACTGTTCCTTTGCTCATCACTTTCTTGACCACAAACGGTCCTTCCCAATTGGGCTTGAACTTCCCTCTAACGTCTACATTCAAAGGTCTCAGCTGCTTTAGTACCAAGTCTCCTATTTCCAAAGGTTGCCTTTGGTGCTTGAGTTTGTTGTTGTACGCTCTAGCCATCCACTGTTGATACATTTGTAGGTGATATGAGGCTTTGAGATGATGTTCATCGATTATATTAAGCTGTTCAAACCTAGCTCTGGCCCATTTTAACTCCCCTAAATTGGCTTCCAAGGCTATCATTAAAGATCACACTTCTATTTCCACCGTTAAAACCGCCTCCATTCCGTATACTAGTGAGAAAGGAGTATGAATTGTGGGGGTCCAAATGCTCATTTTGTAGCCTCGAACTATGAAAGGTAGCTTATTTACCAAATCTTGATAAGTAGTCACCATCTTACTCAAGATCTTCTTTATGGATTTGTTAGCTGCTTCAACTGCACCATTGGCTTGTGGACTATATGGTGAAGAACAATGATGCTCAATAACGTATTTCTTGAGGAGCTCTACCGTTGCCCCTTGGAATTGAACTCCATTATCTGAGATAAGGTGGTGAGGGATCCCATACCAAGTGAAGATGTGCTTCTCTATGAACTTGGCCATTTTCTTGGTGGTGATATTGGAGTAGGATTCAGCTTCCACTAACTTAGAGAAGTAATCGACTACCACTATGATAAATCTGTGGCCATTACTAGAGGAAGGGTGAATCTCTCCAATTATGTTGATCCCCCACACCGAGAATGGCCAAGGAGTAGATAGGTTGTGGCGATTCGAGGGAGGCAGATGGCTAAGGTCTCCTTAGATTTGGCATTCATGGCATTTCTTGACCTCCGCAACGTAGTCAGTAACCATGGTGGTTCAATAATACCCTTGGCATTGGATCTTTTTAGCCAAAGCTAAACCATTCATATGTGGTCCGCAATCTCCCGTGTGTAGTCATCTGATTACAAGTAGAGCCTCTCCCTTAGGAGTACGTCAAAACAGATCATTATCGAGAAGCTGGAATTGGATGGCCAAGTGATCGAGGGAAGTGTGCTTAGAGTCCATGGCACCCTTAGGATAGGTCCCATCCCTCAAGAATCGAACAATGTCGAAGTACCAGCAGCCAACGTCTATATCTTTCTCGACTGTCACTACTCGACAATAATAAGGTTCCTTAGCCGATTGAAGAACTAAAGGTTTGATGGGTTGGGTTTGGGGACCTTCCCACATAAAGGCTAGAGTGGTTAAGGAGTTTACCATTTGATTATCTTCTCACAATACATGATGGAAGATGCATTCATCCAACTTAGTAGAGGCTACCCAAACTGCTTCTTTATAGGGGCGAAGTGAATCCTCCTTGATCTCCCAATCACAGGTCACTTGCTAAACTACCAAGGCTGAATCTCTGATAATTGAGACTTCTTTGGCCATCACCTTCCTTAGTGCTTCCAAGACGAATAGACAAGCTTCGTATTCTACCCCATTATTCGTGACTGGGAGTTCCAAGCATTTGGACAATGGGATGACTTCATTCTGAGGCGTGATCAAGACAACGCCTAGGCCTACCCCTTTGTGATTTATGGTACCATTGAAGTACATGGTCCACTCCCTCTTGACTTCTTCTACCACAGATTTTTATTTGTCCAGGAATTCCAGGTTATCCACATAGTCAGAGTTCATTGCCTGATTGGATAAGAACTCGGTGATCGCTCGACCTTTGATGACTTTCCTCGTGATATACTCAATGTCGAATTCAGAGAGAAGCAACAACCATCGGGAAAGTTTGCCTGCCAATGTGGGAGATTGGCACAAGTATTTCATGGGATCAACCTTAGCCACTACCTGCACCCGATAATATTAGAAGTAGTGGCACAACTTCTTAGTCAGCCATACCATTACGACTGTGAGCATAGGATTTTGTACCAGCTCGCGCGTTCAATGATGACGGTTTTTCGGGATATTTATCCTCGAATCACACAATTTTCGACCGTCCGATGATCTTCAAATGGGAGTTCTCCTCTTTAAAATAATGTTTGAGACCCTAAATAAATATTTAATACTTTTAAGGGTCCAAAATAATTTAATTGGGTTATTTGGAAATACATGTATATATAAACTTATTTATATATAAATAAATATATAAATATATGATATATATATATAATTATAATATATAATAATTAATTACTAATTACTTAACGTGGCCCAAAGAATTCCTAAATAGGAATTCTTTGGGGCATACCCTCGCTGAAGAGTTCAGCGAGGGTGGCCCTCGCTAAACTAGGGGGGGGGGGGGCTCGCGGAACTCTTCGGCGAGTCCTATTTAATTTCATCCTAAATTTCTATAAATTCGGGATTTTTTTGGATTGAAGGGGGCTCGAAAATTCAGAGAAAATCCTCTCTTTCAGATAAAAAAATACAAACAATAATTTCTTACTTCTAATTTTTTCTCGGATCCAAAACACATTTGGATCTCAAATCTCTTCATCTTAAAATCAAATTTCTTCATCTTTTTTTCATCAAATTCTTCAGATATTCTCGGGTCTAAAAAAAATTTAGAACCCGAGTTTGATTATCTTTTGGATAAATAAACACTTTATTTTCCAACCAAACACTTATTTTTCCAATTAAACCACAACTTAAATCAAAACGAACGAGGACTTCCAAAGATCGAACGGATACGCCGGAGTGGATTCATACCGCAAGGGTAAGACTCTGAGTTCCTAGAACTGCGGATTCTATGCTTTCATCTACTTCATTTCTTTCTAATTTTATTTTTTGGTCTAGGAATTATTTTTATTCTTTATTATTGTAAATGTTGTAATATTCTTCCTCTTCATCTTTTATTTCTCCTTCTTTTATTTATTTTGTATGTTAGAATACCCCAACAAAAGGAATTAAAATTATTTCTGGATAACAGACCTCACCTTATGCCATGCGATCATTTTCACTAATAAAATTGATCAACATACGAGTAAATAAAAATGAACTATTTTTATTTAAAATAACAACTTAAAATCGTCGATGTTTTAAATAAACCACACGAGCCTCGCTAAAATCAAATCGAACATATTTGATATCTCCTATGCTAACCTTTGTGAATGCAGGTTAGATGTATGTTTAGGATTTTATTTTTCCTTCGGGTATTGCACATATTTTACGAAAAATGTAATTAATAGGTTAGCGGGAGGTTGCATCCCCCGATTTTTGGAAGCCTTGTAATTTTTATTTTCTGTATTTATTTTTCGCATTTATTTACTGCTTTGTGGATGATTTATTATTTCACATTGTGGATGGATTTACTGCTTTTTCTATACGTGAATCATGCATGTAAACTCTAAAAATGACCTAAGTGCGAATATGCATAACTAAGAGAATACGGTTTTCTACAGATGTAATATAATGTGATCACATAAGAAATAAGTAACTTATCCCAGACCCGAATCTCTGTGTCTTGGTGGGCCGTCCCCTGGACGTTAAGCCTCACAGGACTCTAATTCCTGGAAAGAGCTAATCCAGGTGGCAACTCCACACTAAGGGATGGCAGATTCGGGTTTGAACCGATCTAAAAAATGTTTTCGCTCTCTCTTTTCAACCTTTTTCCCTGGTCCACGACCCGGTGCACCTTTTTTTTAAACACCCCGGTGGACCGCGCCTATCACCTCGCACGCTCTCGACCCACCGCTCCGTGTCGCCCGCTCATAGTGGCGACTCCGCTGGGGATTTTTCTAAACTTGTTTTTCAAAGGTTTTAGATTTTGGATAAGTGCTGAAAATTATTGATCACATTATTCCATTTTCTCTTAATTATGACATATTCATAATAACGCATTGCAGTAAAAGGGATTAGCCCATAAGTCTAAGGTACCCTTATTATCGCGAAACTTTCTCTTGTACTAATTTACCTCCATGAGAAAAGATAGTACTTGAGTGGGTGGAGCACTTGTTGCCATATCGTATGTACCTCCCTCATTAGAGGCTTGGAGTGTATTTCAGTGCAATAAGAACCTTCTACATCAATAACCCATTTGTAAACCTCATGTAAATAAATCGTAGGCATTTTCCCTAGGGTGTTACCCAATAAAATGCGATCATGCATTATATTTTTCCTGCAGGTGTTCTCCTTAGTATCTTCATGATCCTAAGATGAACCAAACTTAGGATAAAGACTAGCCAAGAACCCTATACGCGGGAGTTGTATGGTTGGAAGATATGACGTTGCATGCTATGTGCTATGTGTATACTACTTTCAATTTTTCATTGTTCAAATGTCATACTAACCACGAATTTTTGTGCAGACACTTGAACACACACACTCATGATATTAAACGTACATATCACGTTATCATCATGATACCACATACACTTAGGCACAGTTGACATTATAGATCGTGTCGCCCTAGGATAACATAAAGCCACTTAGGAATATCACTTACCCCTATTCAGCGAGATGTCCACTTGACATCTGGCTATTAGCCTGTACATGGCAAACATACCTTTCTTTTACTGCGTGATGTCCACTTGATGTCTGATTCTTAATCCACAAGGGGCAATAACATATCCCACACATTACCTTTGAGATGTCCACTCAACATCCAACTCACAGCCCTTCCGGGGTAATTATACACACCAAAAGCCCAAACAGGGCAAATAACTACCCAAACCATTTTCCCACATTAAAGGATATCCCAGTTGATGTCCTAACCTAAGCCCACACGGAGTGAACTTACTAACCAAATCTTCAAGGTCATACGCTTCATACCCGAATTATCTACTCACAAAAGGCAATAATTCATGTATCACCACATACCCTCAAATAGTGATGACCACATAGGTATCCGAAACTTCTCCCTAATTGGGCAAAATAACCCAATCATTCACTAGATAGCTACATAAGGTAGTTGTTTTTATTTTATTAGGGTATGTCACACCGCTTACCCAAAACAATATTGACCTCCTCACCTAGTCATAGTACAAAACCTCAAACCATTGACCTGTTACCACACAGCTAACTTAGTCACCTCACTTACACACGATTGTACAAATCTCAAATCCAACCCTTGTTGTTGGATTTTCATTTCCACATGTTTTCATTTTTACCTAATGACTAACCTGTTTGTTTTAAATGGATTGACATACATGTTATTTCATATCATGGCATGCTAACCCCTTTGTGAATGCAGCCATAACATTAAAAATCTCATGCATTACCAGCATCATGAGTCATATCATGAATCTTACATGCACGGTCTAATATTCTACTTGTGTATCAAAGGGGCTTGGAAGAGGCCTACTCACCGCCTGGTCTGCATTTCCCCAATTATGGTCAATCTGCAGGGGTTTCCGTACACTGACTCAAGTGAGGACTCTGGTTCAGACTCAGATTTAGTTCAATGCATTGTTATGGCTAATCCACAAGGAGAAGGTGCAAGGGAAGATCAATTTATCCTTACAGGACAAAGTTCTTAGCAGTCGTAGATGAGCGCCGAGATTGCAGCTGCCTTAAATGACTTTGCCAATAGCGAACAGCTAGTATCACTCATTCACCAACACGTCGGGAGGGCCCAGAATGTAGTGTCCAGCCGGAGGTCACCCTCAACAACGTCAATCCAATAAGGGGACCTCCCACCTCACACATGGTGCTCCCAACTACATTTTATCAATTTGGGGCAGGACAAAGTCAGCTGAACCAGAATCCATTCTTCCCTGGACAAACTGTCCAGCCCGCATTCACACCAAGGCCTTTCTACCAAGGAATGTCCCAACAGCATATTCCCACTTGGAGTACGTCGATTGCCTCACAATTCTAGGCACCTCAACTATCCCATTTTGTGGCATATGCCTTGGGGCAATAGGGCTCTTATCCAAGCGCAGGGGACGCCATCCTCCAACAACTTGGCATGGTAGAACTATGGCAACAGTGCTTGCCCATTCACGGTGGCCACCTAAGGAACACATACCCTACACAACCGATAGTCGGGGATGAAGACAGCTTGCCCCCAAACTTCACAATGCCACAGTTTGAGAAGTACGTAGGATCTGGCAACCCGCGCGCTCACTTGATACATTATCAGACGGTGATGAGAGCATTGAGGGTCAACGATCGAATGATGGCTAAGTTGTTCATCGTCACCTTAGGCCACCCCGTTAACGAATTGTACAACCACTTTCCGCTAGACATAGCTACCAATTGGAATAGCCTTGCTCAAGCTATGTTGGAGCATTATGGTTTCAACTCTCAGATGGAAATTACAATGCAACATTTGGAGGCTATAGGCAAAGGCATGGTGAGAGCTTCAAATCCTACTATGCTCATTGGATGGCGACACAGGTCAGGCTTATGGCTCGCTTGACCCTACCAGAGATGATAACCAAGCTTCTGGACGGTGCACTACCTTCATACAGGAACAAGTTTGGATTAGACATCTTTTCGAGCTATCAAGAAGTGTTTGAAAAGGTAGATAGAATGGAGCACTTCGAATCTATGGATACATCTGGGGGGGACTAGCATGAGGGATTATTATGTAATAAATTAGCTTTTAGCTACTTTACCCAAGTGGCATTTGAATTTTGAATAAATTGAACTTTGTTTATTTGCTTGATATTTTATCAATGACATCATGCATTCTCATAAACATATACATATTGTTTTTAGCACATGTGACACATTATTTCACGAAATTAATTTGGGTATAAATGGATTCCCCAAAAATTCAAACGATTTGACTCTTGAGATAAAGTGAGAGATAAATACATGTATTTAGACAATGCGTGATAGCAATTGCCTCATCATACAAGGATGAAAGATCGATGGAAAGATCTCCAAGCATGAAATGTCCACTGACTCAACCAAGAGAACGAAACATGCAAAGATCAAAAAGATCAAAGCTAGAATAAGGCCAAAATGTCGACCAAGCAAGCTGGGACCAAACAACCGGCGCAATGCCAAAAAGAAGGAGTCAGATAATTGAACACGTCAACAACTCCATCACAACCATTCAACCGGCGCAATGCCACAAAGAAGGAGTCAGATCGTTGAACACATCAACAAATCCATCACCACCATCAATGGGACCAAACGACTGGCGCAATACCACAAAGAAGGAGTCGGATCGTTGAACACGTCAACAAATCCATCACACGGATAACCGTCATTTCAAACAAGAGTCAATGTTAAAAATGAAAAGGAGTCAAACCATTAAACATGTTAATAGTTCCTTCACACATCTCGCTACTATTTATGGGGCAATCATCAAGACTCATCATCACATACACCTCGAGCCAGCAATGCGGTGTGAGCACCAACTAATCGGTCAAAAATGCTGAACGAGACAACAAATGAAGTCATGGACATGGACGACGACTGATCTACCAAATCAACCAAGTCCTACACAATTGCTATCACGAATAGGTGAAAGAAATAAATCTCTAAAAAGTAGTACGAATAAAGAATACATTTGTAACTAGCTTGTCAATTAACACTCGGTTAGTTGAGTAAAAATTAGGGCCTATTTTCAAAACATAAAAAGAATAGTCCGTTAAGTTGAAAACCCGAAAAGGGTGGCTCAGGCAAAACTTAGGACATCGAGAAAAAACTTGAAAGGGCTAATTAATGGTAGGAGTCAAATCGTTTGAAACATTTATACCCCTATTAAGTTCATCAATGAATTATCATTTTTGTTGAATCTTTATACATATGTTTATTTTGATTGCTTGCATGCCACTGGTAGAATATCGCAAGTAGACATCCAAAAAATGAAAAAATAAAAAATAAAGAAAAATAAGTCTGCTGGATTAAAAACCTGAAAGGGCGATCCAGGAAAAAATTAAGACAATGTTCGATAGATTGAAAACCAGCAAGGGCGATCTTTGCAGAAGTTAGAACCAATATCAAATTCATCATCTCCTCCTCGGAACGGTACGAGGCACTATATACCTCCAACACTTCAGGCAAACGGTTTCTAAGCGATCATCACCGACACAACGCAGGATCAACGATTCATCCAGACTTTCCTCAAATCAGATTCAAGCTATGAACTTGAATCTGATTCAACGAACACATGGTCGTCGCTTTGAGGGAGTCGTCCATGGAATCCCTAACAAGATAAGTCATAGGGGCAACCATGCACCAGCACAAGAGAAGGCTCTTCAATGGATGAAGCCCACGACGCTTATACCAAACTAACGTACATCATATGATAAATATTGTTCATAAAAACATGCATACATTACATTCGCATCATGACATTTACAGATGAAGACGATGTCGAACTATGGAAATACTATCCCTATAAACAAGAACCTCCACATGAGGAACGTACAAACAAGACAATGGCCCACTCAAGCCTAAAGTCAACGTTGCAACAAAAGCCTCCTACAACGGAGCAGTTCTCGGGACATCCCTGAATTTCTATTATTTATTTATCATGTTTTAATTTTTGATTGAAGGGGTAAAAATTTTTTCTTCGCATAAACTCAATCAAATAATTAAAACATTCATCATAAAATATATTACCATTATCTTTTCTCTGATTTGTTACAAGAAACAAGTCAACATCCGACTAAAGAAATTC
>CATIWQ010130492.1:0-31845 GCA_949673415.1 Euphorbia schlechtendalii | reverse complement strand
GGGGGGGGTTTATATACATGGGGGCAATTTTTTTGCCCAGCAGGGTGGCGTGGGACACTGAAAACGGGCCTGACAGGCCCGTTTTCAGACGACAGTACCGGGTGGCAGAATTGTCACCCGGTCACTGTTTGCATGTGATTTTTGGTCTTTAATTGTTTAAAAACTGGACTGACAGTCCAGTTCTCAGTACAGATTGAAAAATGGACTGTCAGTCCCGATTTCATGATGGTTAAATTTGTGCCTCTTCCGGACTTATTTCTTAACCCAACATTTGATGTTTACATTTTTTTTCAAATAATATTTTTTGTGTCCATTATCCCATTGTATAATTACAAATATTTATTTATCCGTTACGCTGAAATCACTTGGAGAATACTAGAACTAATAAATAGGCGGCGGCTTATTTTAGGGAATTCTCTAGTTCTGATGTCATGTAAAAAAATTCATGAGTCGGGAGAGTATTGGGTTCATTAATTTGAGTGAGCATATAAGTGATGTTGAGTTCATTTAGCACAAATCCAATTGGTTTGTGTTAAGGTTCAATCAACTTCACTTATATATCATTCATATTCTTCTATTATTTCTGATGTGGCTTGGCTTATCTCTCTGAGGCTCAAGGTCAACAACATGCCTAGTCTAATTCCCCCAGAACTTCAAACTCGAATCCGAGATCCTCTAGCTATCAGGGGTCATGCAATACGATTGAGTCTTACCAATCAGTTTAAGTTTTTGAGTCAAACGATTCCATGACATGGTATCATACTAGCATAGATCTAAAGGTTGAGGGTTCGAATCTTGACAGCTCCATTAGTTGAAATAAATTGCAATACATAGCGAATAAGTCTGTGTTGTACCCGCTTCAAGTCCAAGGTCGATCGCGTGCGGGGGGAGTGCTAGTATTAATATAAATATTACGATTGGGTTTTACCTAGACCTGGGCATGGGCCGGGCTGGGTCAGGTTCGGGCCAGGCCTTATCGGGGCTAGCTAAATAATGAATATCCCAAACCTGGTCCAAACCCATGAAAAAATACATCAGGTTCGGATCGGGCCGGCCCTTTAGGCTCTGCTTGGGAAGCAGGAACCAGAGGGATGGTAAGGGAGGGGTACTCGTTTCCCTTGCTTGGGAGGAAGAAGCCACGGAATTAGAGAGAAAATGGAACGAGCATATTTCGTCCGTTTATGATCATTATACTCAATTTCAATCCCACCAATTTGGTGGGATTTGAGGGAAAGATGGGCTGAGATTACATCCTTAGCTTTATGTTTATAATTTTATTCATTAATATTTTTATTTGTAAGGATATACAAGTAATTTTATACTTACTTTACTTTAAAATATCATCCATTCATCCCAAACATAAAAATACATCATCCTTTATGTTTCTATCAAATTCTATCCTTTATGTTTCCATACTTTCATTTCCTATCCTTTATAATTCTTACAAAACTTGCTCCCAATCAGAGCCTTAATAAAATTATAAAAACCAAGCCTGACCCGCGGGCCTAACTATTAATTGTTTCAATTAAAAAAACTTAATATTTATTAATAAAAAATAATTCCAAATATATTTGTAGTATAAGTCACAAAATTGAGTTTAAATGTTAAACTTTAGCAAAAAATATGAAAATTTTCAATCATGTAATTTTTTTACTTTGAATGTATAAAATAAATGTATATTTTTAACATAATAATTATTATTTCGAGCCGGACGGGCCGGGTTTGGGTTTTATTATTAAAACTAAGCCCGACATATATTTTACTCGGGCCGCTTCAGGTTCTGACCGGGTCGGGCCGGATCTCCAATCACCTTGTCCAAGCCCATCCCATGAAGAGCGGGCATGGACGGGTCCCGTGGGTCAACGGGCTCGTGCCCAGGTCTAGTTTTATCTATCAGCTTAAGCTTTTGGTTAAACGGTTCCATGACATTAACTTCCTAAGTCAATTTTTTTCATTTAACTTTGAAAAAATTTAAATAATTTATTTGAATTGGTAAAAGTGTATTTATTTACCCGTCAATGTCACGTGTCCGTTTTTTATTAATTTTGATTTTAAAAAATATCATTTTCCTGATTTTTTTCTCGATTCGATTTTAAATGTGACATCGAAATGATAATTAATGCACTTTTTACAAGTTCATGAATTTATTTAAAAATTTTAAAATATTATGGAAGAGTTGTAGATGCATTCAACCTATGCATCGAAAGGATTGGCTCGGGGTTAAGTGAGATGGGAGTCCCATACGATTTATAGGTGACTCAACTGTCTTATTTTCAGAAACAAATCAATTTTATAACACCCTTCAATTCAAATTAGAAAAATCAATGTTTCCTTACATAATAAGGATTCCATGCATTCCATGCATTCATGATCTGGATGTAAATGAGTCGAATTACTTATGCTTCGATCTATTAGTGAAATATCTCTCCAAGAATTGCACTAGAAATATTCTTGTAAACTCCAGACTTAGACAAATCGTATCACATAATCGCTATGGGATTATAACCCCTGTGGAACTTGTGTTTTCATTCAACTAGAAGCAAGTTTTATTTAGTATTCAAGATTCGATGACAAAAAAAACTAAAATTAAAGTATGAAAAGAGGAAAAGGAGAAAAAGCAAAACGTGTAGGGTTTGCCCATTCATATTTAAAAACATGGAACACCAATAAAGTAGATGGATGGGCAGTGCAACGATGTTTGACCATATTCTCGCCGTCCACTGCACATCTAATCTTTCACGTGCTTCATCAGTGTTCTCTTATTTTTTGTAATTTTCTATTGTATTACAAAAACAATTTATTCACTCCTAAATACATGTAAATTGATCAGTTAGCTATTTATTCAGACAAATAAAACTTTACTATATTCATTTTACACGGTACATAAAAAATAAAATTGAACGATTTATATCCAAGAATAAGTGTTAATAAAATTAGAACTTCCGTTTTTTCCGCAAGTGTTTTTTTGTTAAACAAATATCTCACGTTACTAACAGAGTTTGAGGACATGATATATAAGCATGAACAAGATCTCAATTGGTATGAGTCATTAAGGTAACTCAAGAGCAAATTTATGAGGCTTTTAAGTTCAAAACTGACAATATCATATCATTGTGATATGCGATATGATTTTTAAATCCGGTCCGGTCCCTTGAACCGGTGAAAGTATAGAGTCAAGGGTTGGTGGTTCCGGGGTCGAATCAAGGTTCAACTGTGTAGAATAAAATGTCAAAAAATATTGTTTTATTACCTTACAAGATTAAAAACGATATACTTTAGAATAAAATGTTATAAAATATTGTTTTTATTAGTTTACGAGATTAAAATTGATATATTAAACAATAAATTATTGTTTAATGCTAAAAGTGAGATAAACCTAGTTCAAGAACAAGTAATCTACATTTTACTATTTATATAAAATTTCGTTATTCATGATCTGACAAACTAATTGTATTGGAAATTCAATAAAGTTAATGTATCACAAAGATGAACAAAATAAAAAGCATAGATAAAAGAAAGTAAATAATTAATAAAACAAGAAACTATATCAACGATGTATAGTCAAAATTAATATATAGGTTTTCTAACAATAAAGTTTATCTGTAATGAAAAACTAAAATTTATTGATCCATTAACAAATTCTGGGTCGCTGGGTCACCGGCCAACCGACCGGGTCAATGGGTAATTAACTGGTTAGATACACATTGAATTTTTAATGACTTGGTACGTTCTTGTCACCAGATTCGGATTTTACCGGTTTGACTAGCCGGGCCGATCTGACAACACTGATATGTGGTGTCCTTGAACTTCCTGGAATGTGCGCAACATGTGATTTCGGTGACATGTATCGAAGTTGGTCGTAATGTGGATGAATTTATGGAGTCTCGGTTAAAAAGATGTTCATGGACCGATGGATGATCAGTCGAGAGTTGTTTGTTCACGGGTTGAAATGTTGAGAAGACAAATATCTCACATAGATAACAAAGTTGGGAGCTTCATGGCATATAAACATTAATAATATCTCCATTTATATTGGAAGCTATATAAGCAAATACATGAGAACTTTTTGTTTGGACGATGATTCTTCGTGGTTCATTAAAGTATAGTACAGTATAATTCTTTTAGAAATTTGTGTTTAAATAGATAGTATGATATGGTATGATTTTTTTATTTTAGTTTGATTTAGAGGACAACCATGGAGAACCACCAAATCCGTGAATCTATTTTCATGATTTTTAGAACCATGAAAAAATCATGAGAATTATACCATGAAAACAAATTTTAAACCAAACAAGTGAATTTAATTTAAAACCATACAATGCCATGAAAAAATCATAAACCAAACACGGCCAAAAGTGAATATCATACCATTATTGACATTTGATATCCTCGAGGACTTGGCGAGCACCAGCAACAAATATCCTTAAATAAGTAAAATGAAATTTGATTGTTAAAGGAATTTTGAAACGTCGACAAATATTGTGTAGGGTCCAGATTTGAAGTATCATGGGGTGACAAGTAATCATTTATTGTGAAGGAGACCACCTTTTTTGTGGTCGAGTTAGTGTTAGCCCAAATAATGAAATGACGTTTTATTGTTGTGTTTTATTACATAGTTTTCTGGATACGAAAACTATTACCCTATGCCAGCAAAATTTCAGACATAATATATTAATTCCGCAGCTAAATATCAACACACTATTTTCACATAGTATACATGCAAAGTAACACCATGTTACGAGAGAATCTGAATCTCACTATGATCCATATGTAAGCCTCAACTTCTCCTTTAGGTAGTCCCCGCTTCGAATAGGAGAAAATCTGCAAAAAACCGTAAAATTCTCCAGTTTAGTACATAATATAGAAAATGCGGACAGGAAAATATTAGACGGACTTGGCAATACCTTTTGGGGTGTGATTCACTGCAACAACTTTCCAAGCATTGGACAATGCAGTATGGATTAGGGTCTAAGAAGAACGCAGCCTGCAATATCGTAGCTCAATATCGTAACTTATCCAAAACAAAATGACATTAACTTTTGAGATATTACAGATATTATCATATGAATATGAAATTACAGCCAACACTGCATAGAATTTTGGTTTAGCATACATTATAAACCTCTGATATGCTAAAGGGTTTGCTCAATAGAAGAAACAAGCTAAGACAAGCGAATTTACTTAAGTGTAGCAAAAAGCAAAGAAAATAAAAGTAAAAATGGAATTACAGAGTATCGCTCTTGTCCAGTTGGCATCACTCTGTGTAGTGTCGACCTGAAAATGGTCAACACAAAACGAAATTAGGAAATTGACAAATCAGAGCAAAATGTAATACCGGTAAGTTAATTACCTAAATATGCCATTAGTCCATCTCTCCATCATGTCCCCGATATTAACAATGAAGGCCCTGCAGTTTCATTTCACAGATATAAGAATGCCTGAATCTCAAACCAAAACCCTCATAACTATCACCCATGACATTCATGTGAATATTTGCTTTATCCCAACTCCAAAGATATATGACTTTAATAAACTTCCTTGACACAGGTACACCAAGGAAATGTTTAATGTTTCACATGATGTGCTTGTTCTTTGAGAAAGAAAATATAACTTCGAAGCTTTAAAGCTAATTGAAATATAGGACGTGCAAAGTTCGCTTAGTCTAAGATGATATTGTGGACACGCCTCTGTCAATAACCCACTGTTCACATTAATATAAACTTATAACAAACGAAAGGCACTGCCTGAACCGAATTCTCAGTCCGAAACCACTATATTTTTCTAGATGCACAAAAATTTACCCCCTTATAGGCAACACATCTTCCCATATTTGTGGCTCCTTGAATTTTTCCCTGCAGACCTGTTACCATTGAGAAACAAATCACAAAAATAATGCATTTTGACTCCAAACACCATGTATTAAAAGGGAAAACCAGTGCATCAAAGAAAAAGAGATGGAGATGCCTGAAGTCCTGGAATGCCGTTGCTAACGAGAAGAGTGATCATTCCGTAGTCTGAATGTGCTGAAGCACCGTATATTTCTTCCTCAGAATTCTCCACTTCACCTAACATTGCACAAGTTTCCTATCAACTGAACAGTTTCACAAGCTTTAAAGACTGAGAAATGTCAGCTAAAAATCTAGCTTTGTGAAGATGGTATTTGAATCTTGCCCTAGCACTAAACAGATTACAGCTGGTTCTGATAATGAATCTTGAAACTTCCAGGTTGAGAGTTGTAATAAAAATTAGAACAAGAAAGAAGCCAAGTTAAGCTCACCTGGATAACACAAGAGACGAAGAAAAGCTCCAGGTCCATCCAGAGCTCCTATTTTCTCAAAGTAATTTTCATCCAAATTCAGAGCCAAAGCAATCAAAGAGATTAATCGCCTTCCAGCAGACCTATGTACGCATATAGCACAGATTAAGAAACTCTAGTATCTACTCGCAGCCATTACTACATCTAATATTCTCCAAAGTCCAAATTATAGCAAACTTGCATGCATAAAAACTACAAAGCATGAAAAATCTAGCAAACCTAGTTTCCCAGGTGTAGCAAAGTAATAGCACATAGAATACCCGGTGAAATGCTTTTTCTTACAAAAAAAAACTCACAAATTTATCAGAAGTATGTTATCAAGGTACATTAGTCAGATTTTAGCAAAACGAACTTTTACAACATGACAAGGGATGTGGTCTGCAGAAGACATGAAAACAAATCAATCAAAAGATGGTGTAAATCAAAGCAGAAAACAGCAGGCAATCATCACACTTAATCATTTATAGTTATGGAACCAACAAGAATATAAACAGAAGGAATATTAATCTTACAGAACTTTGTAATAGTAAGCCTCCATAGTTGGTCTCCAAGACGGGAGAACTTCTGAAAATTTGTAACCATGAACACACAGTCACAACCTAAGTAGCCCTCCACTAAATTTTATCCCCTATCATGGAGAGATTTGACAAAATCTAGAAGAAAATACTGGAATTAGGTATACAATACCTTCCGAGGGCCACTGGTTGAGGGTACTTTCCTGTAGAGGACCAATGTAGAAGCTTTCTTTTGAATCGCCTGTTTCAATGCCAAATGAAAATTAATTGTGTTTCAATTCTACACAGTGTATGGAATCCTCGATAAACAAATTACAATCTAAGCTACAATTAACGAAGACGAGGTAAAAAGAAAAAGAAAAACCTTGAGAACCAGAAGAAGGATTGAGATTCTCAGCGTACAACGGCGAGTAACCTCTGTGTTCCTTGCGAAGCAATTTCATCTTATCATCTAAAGGTAGGGTGAAGAATTTCTTGCTTTCTTCAAAAACTGTAGCGACCAACTCTTCCTCAACTCCATGATTCACGATATAAAAAAAGCCGTATTCGCCACAAGCCTACATAAACAAGGAGAGAATTCGATTGATGAAACTGAACCTAGGATCGAAATCAATTTCAATGGCTGGTCGAAACTGTAAATGCGACTATCCAAAGTTAGAGAGAGACCTGACGGATTAAATTGGCTGTAGGGAAGGAGGGTGCTGATAGGTCTATGATTGGGAGATTCGCAACTTCTTCCGCCATTTTTATCAACTGTGGAGAGATTACATGAATTTTGACTTTGATGATATCATTTATAAGTTCGGCTTTTGATGATGTATATAAATAACGTGCACTCGGTAAATTTACGGGATTAGTCTCAGTATGAACATTGTTACAAAAAATCGTTCCCTGTTAGAGATTTTCCCAGGATCATTTCACGATGAAAATTAAAAAAAAAATTAAGTTTAGCTCATCTGGTACATGTTTAAAGTGGAAACTTTCACCGAATGACAACTTTTAATTAATACATGAACTTAATAAAATTCAACCAGTTTATTTCTTATCATTATATTACTAAGTTTGATTGGTTTGATTTTTCAAAGATTACATGTTCTGATTTTTTTCTTCTCTAACTAAAAGTCAACATTGCCATCGACAGGATATGGTCTATTGCATTGTGGAACATCGTAATAAGTTCGTGTTTGAAGATCATTTGGGTTCGAAAGATCCAATCTTTTTTAATATTTATTTATGTTGGTTTTGTATTTAAACGTGATAAGCGAGCGTTGAGTTTTTGGTGACCGATGTTTTTAACCATCCAAATCACATAACTTCTTATAATTGATGATTTCTTTTGTTGATCTCACCTTGAGATTGACAAAACTTAATACTTATCTTGAGTATTAACCATATTAATATAACTTTTGGCCGAGTTGGGTCGCTAGCTGGTCATGTGTGTCATATTAGTTGGGATGCTCGCGACTAGTGCTTCGATAATTTTTCTTCAAAAAAATTAGAAGTTGAGATGTGCTCTTGAAGAGCAAACTAATACATTTTTTACATAATTTTAAAAAAATAATTGAAAATTTTGAAAGTTGATATTACACTTATTTCCTTTCTATTATAGGAAATGTTCATGTTTGATAGTTTGAATGAAATGTGCAATATTATAATATGCTATGTCAATCATTTTGATATGAGAGGTTAAAATTGAGCTTTAAAAAAGATTACAAGAAAAGGATCGAAATTTTAATATATTTTAATGATATTAACTCTAATTATTTAATATCTTATTATTTTTTAAAATAACAAATAAAAGTTATGTGATTTGGATTCTACACCCTAAAAAACTCATTTCAGATTCTACAAAGATTTTCTACACAAATGACATTGTAAAAATATAAATAAATAAAGTTGCAGACAGAGTAACAAACAGAACAGAAAATATACTCCAACGATGCGGTGAATATTATCGTAATGACATTGTTTTAAGAAAACATTTTGGTAGCTTTTCAACAAAAAAAAAAAAGAATTATATCATAAAATGATCTAGACATATTGAATAAAGTTAAGCTTTAACTATTTTATTCTTTTATAAAGGAGTTCAATGATTTTAATGAAATATAGTTTGTAACAACTGATCATTCTTTAACTTTCTCTTAATTATGGTTGCGAGAACATATCATATGTATTCTGTTGTTTACTATTACTTTTAATGAAACGCATACACATTAGATTTTGATGTTGAGAGTCACAAATATTAAAATGCAAAGTTTAAGAAACATATTAGTGATATTAAGTGAAATTTAATTTTGAGCACCTCATTCTCAATTTTATCACAACATTTACTTAATTCATGTCAATTAATGGTTACGACAATAGATTGATGATTTAAGCTATGCTTTTTCCCCTCAAATTTGTAATACTTTTTCAGAAATTTGCGTAATGCAAGTTGGTGTGTTTTCTATATTTACTTTAAAATATTGTTACTATGTCTTTACTATTATATGTTAAATTTCACAGCATCATTAAATTATAGAAAATAATTTGTATTAAAAAAAGTAAATCATACCATAGTTTGTATCTTTTTTCTCTTTTTTTTGCGAAAAAATTATCTTCTTTACAAATTTTATAAAAATTTGCATATATACCTCAATTGAAATTTAATGTCAGCACAAGTTCCCCGAAGAGAAGGAAAAAATGCCCATATAGAACACAAAATTGAAGAAACATGTGAGCAGATAGAAAAATACCAAACGTGCCCACGTGCCCGCGAGGCAAAGCCGGAATGAGATTTTTAACAAGTTTCTTAATTTTTTAAGGACATGTTATTTTGAAAATTAGATTAGGTTTTGGACCATAAAATTTGTCAAGTTTAGTAAAATAAATTGATTAAAGTTGATTTATAGAAAATACTGTCTTAATGTAAAAAGAGTGCCACCTGCATCAACAATGTGTACAAGTTAGCATTCACAGCGACATGAAGCCTGATAATTTATTTATTCAGCATATAAAGCGACCATTTATCTAATGTTCAACACATTAAAGTTTACACTATACAAACATGACCTGAATAGATAAGGTAATGCAAACATGAGACCTACTCTGACATATATAAAAGGCTATACTTTTCTTTGAGGTAGTCCCCACTTCGGATAGGAGAAAATCTGCAAAACAAACCGTATAATTAATTCTCCAATTCATTAATATATACGAAATGTATTGCCAAAGAAAAATACGCCTAAAGAGGGAAATAAACAAAAGACAGAGTTAGCAAGTACATTATGCGGCATGAGTCAGTGCAACAACTTTCCAAGCACTGGACAATGCAGTCCGGATTAGGGTCTAAGAAGAAGGCCAACTGCAATATCGTAACTTAAGACAACCAAATGTTAAAGTGTTGCAAAAAGTGAAGAAAATTAGAGAAACAAGAGAATTACAGAGTATCTCTCTTGCCCGGTTGGCATCACTCTATGTAGTGTGGACCTGAAAACGAGAAACTAACTTAGGCAATGTCGTCAAATCATGATTCGAATCGAGGATCGAAATCCAAATTTTGATTCGTGAGTCGAATCGATTCGATTAGGTTCAAGTTCATAGAACTACAAAAATAAAATACATTTAACATATTCAACTTTATATATTTGTTATTATTATTGATATCGAACTTAATATAAACCAAAATAATTAAATAAAATCTTTCAAACTGACATTCTATAATTCAGATTATAGCAATTATCTAAATATTTCATGATTTATAGCATCAAAAAGAATTCATAATGGCGTAATTTGAATTCAACCCAAGTAGAACTTAGTATGATGTATAGAAACAGGAACCCATTTAGCAATGGCCCAAATAAACAACGCTAGTCCAATAAAATATCTCTTCTTCTCCAACCTTTATGGTTGCTTTCTCCTGCAACTCCAACAAACTTCCTTTTCTCTTGTTTTCTTCATTGGGCAACTCAACTAGTCCTCAATAACCATGTGCAATTCGCATTAGCACTCTTCATCTTCAGATATATAGGTTTTACCTTCAATCTCTTCATTTTCTTTCTTTATTTCAACTGGGTTCAGGAAACGTAAGAATCGGTGGAATTGGCCAATTCAGGCGATTCACCGTCGATTCGTGGTGCCTTTCGATTCACCCCAAAGATTCGAAACTGAATCGTAGGATTTGAATCGCGAATCGTACTATGTCGATAACTATGAACTTAGGACTGAAAGCAAGGAAAGGGTAGAGAAACATCCCATGCAAACTTTCCTTATAAGCCAAATCAGAGCAAAATCGAAGCAATTGAATAATTACCTAAACATTCCATTAGTCCATCTCTCCATCATGTCCCCGATATTAACGATGAACGCCCTGCAAATTCATTTCACAGATACAAGAATGCCTGAATTGCAGAGAAAAACTCTTACTTGTTTGCAACTGAACAATATTATGCTTTTTTATGCTATAGCACTAAAAATTAAACATATCTGTATGTTCCGTTATTGTGGATTCGCCAATGTTATAACCCGAATTTCACAATAATAACAACTTTTAGCAAACTAAAGGATCTAATTATTTCGTTTGAACCACTATGATTTTAATCTGCGCAAAGATTTACCCACTTATAGGCACCACGTCTTCCCATACTTGCGGTTCCTTGAATTTTTCCCGGCAGACCTGTTATCATCGAGAAACAAAATCACAAAACAAAACATTTCGACTCCAAAACTTCAAACATCAGGAGAAAAGAGAGTAAACAAGAGAGAGATGAAAATGCCTGAAGTCCTGGAACGCCGTTGCTCGCGAGAAGAGTGATCATTCCATAGTCTGAATGTGCTGAAGCTCCATATATTTCTTCCTTGGGATTCCCCATTTCACCTAACATTTAACCGAGAAGTTTCACAAGTCTAAAAGCCTGATACATGTTAACTACAAAACTAATTTTGTGAAGATTGTCCTTGCACTAAAAAAAATTACAGCTGCTTCTGATCACGAGCTTGAAGCTTCAAGGTCGAAAGTTGTAAAAAAAATTAGAACACGAGAGATAGCCTATACAAATTCCAAAGGTATTTTATGTTAACAAAACTGAACTCATGTGTTGATATGGAAGAAGATCAATGTAAAAAAGAAAATTGTGATTTTAAATCTTTTCAGGAAAATTAGCTGCAGAGGCAAGCATGCTGTCTCTAATGACTACAGCCAAATTAAAACTTCCATCTAGGTCCGATTTTCTGCTGAGTTATTTTAAGAAAATGAGACACAAAGAAGCCAAATTAAGCTCACCTGGATAATGCAAGAGACGAATATTAGCTGCATGTCCATTCAGAGCTCCTATTTTATCAAAGTAATGTTGATCCAAGTTCAGAGCCAAAGCAATCAAAGAGATCAATTGCCTTCCAGCAGACCTGAGTAGTCATATAGCACCAAGTAAGAAAGTCTAGCATCTACTTGCAACAAAACTAAATGCAAGGAATAATTATCTCACAAAACTTTGTAATAGTAAGCCTCCATGGTAGGTCTCCAAGATGGGAGAACATCTGAAAATTAGTAACCAAAAACACCATCAAGGCTAAGTAGAACTCAGCTAAATAAATTTAAACTTCTTATCATGGAGAAATATGAAAAACTCTTTATGAAGCGAGCAGTACTTGTGCAGAATACCTTCCGAGGGCCACTGGTTGAGGATACTTTCACTTTCATGTAGAGGGCCAATGTAGAAGCTTTCTTTTGAGTCACCTGAAAATCACTTGGGTTTCCATTCCCAAGTTCAGCAGTTCAACCATAGAAAATGAAAGAGAAAAACAAAGAAATTCGAACTGTGCTCTAAAAAAACCATTATATAGTCTTCAAACCTAAAAAAAGTCTATGCAAGCTACAAAGTAAAATAAGAAGACAGAAAAACCTTTAGAGCTGGAAAGAGGATTGAGATTGTCAGAGTAGAAAGGCGAGTAACCCCTGCGTTCCTTGCGAAGCAATTTCAACTTGTAATCTAAAGGTAGCGAGAAGAATTTCTTGGTTTCTTCGAAAACTGTAGCAACCAACTCGTCCTCAATTCCATGATTTACAATATAAAAAAATCCGTATTCACCACACGCCTACATACACAAGGAGAATGGAGAATTCAAATGACTGGTTGAAAATGGAAAATGCAACGACAAATAAGAAAGTAAAGTAAAGTCGATTCAAGAAGAAGAAGAAGAGTGAGCGACCTGACGGATTAAATTGGCAGTGGAGGAGGAGGAGGAGGAAGCTGATAGGTCTATGATTGGGAGTTTCGCAGTTTCTACCGCCATTTTTTTTTTTTCAACTGTATCTAAATAGATGAGTTATGTGAATTTTAATCGCTACTTGCTAGATCTATATATTATTACAATGTTCGGCTATATATTTCAATATTATTCCCTTTTAATTATAACAAAGTTTCCGTTTTTGGTAAATATTTGACTATACAATAATTTATCACATTCTGGTGTGACAAATTACAATAATTTGATGGTTGAAGGCTTTAAGTAATTTATTTTCCCTTTTCTCAAAAAGGATTTGAATTCCTGATCTTAGAAATCCAAAATCAGAGTGCATTCTGATGAATCTGGGTTGTTTATTTCAAAATGGACGGTCCAGATTTTTTCAATTAAAAATAATTGATAAACAATTATTTATAATTAAAAAAATCTGGGCTGTTCATTTTAAAATGGACAGCCCAGATTCATCAAAATGAACCCTGATTTTGGATTTTGAATCCCTCAAAAATTACATGGAATTTTTCTTTTGAAGTGTTTTCCGTAACTATTTGAAATAATTATTATTTTATCTTTGTTATGTAGCATTGAACTAAATTGATAATTTTTGCTGAATGACTTAAAATATATTTTTTTATTGAAAGAAATATGACATGTTCAGTATTGGCATTTGAATGGACATATATATGCAAATTATAGTATGCAAAAGTCAATCATTATTGTGATACAATAGGTTAAAATTGAGCTTTCAAATGGGATTATAAGGAAAACATAGAATTTTTAAATAAATCAGGTAGATGCATTATTTAGTGACAATCATAGTGCTTTTAAATAACAAATAGCTGTTTCCATGTTATACACATTGGATTTCTATACCTATAAAACTCATTTGAGAAAATACAAAAGATTGTCTGTACAGTAGATTATTGAAAAATATTTAACTAAATTAACGTAGAAAACTGTTTACTCCTTTTCAAAATAAATATTTTTTAAGGTTGTTTGTGAATACTAATGTCACATTAATTGAAGTAACAAATATTTATTTAATCATATGATTTTTGTTAATTTGAAAGTTGATTGGATACTTTGTTTTTTTTATTAATTTTAATGTACATTAAATAAATGTGAAATTGATAAAATGTTTAAAAAAAAGTGCATTAAAAACCGAAAATGACAATTATTTTGAAATAAAAATTAGTTTGAGCCTTAGAAAAATCACAAAATAAGTATTGTTTTCGGAATACTATGTACATTTTTAAACATTTTCTCCATTTTACCCTTATTTAATGCATATTAAAAATGATAAAAAAATAAAATATCTAATCAACTTTCAAGTTAATAAAAATCAATAAATTTATTTATCTAATTACTCCCTCCGGTTCCTAATGTTTGTCATTTTAGACTTTGGACTTTAGTTCCTAATATTTGTCATTTTAAAGTATCAATGCACTTTTTAACAAGATCTTCCTAATTTACCCTCGCATTAATTAGGAAAGAGATTAAGTGTAGATTAATTTATAAGATAGTAATTAAGAAGAGTGAGAATTCTATTGTAAAGAAAAAGGGATAAAATAGTCATTTTATATTCCATTAACTGTCGTATTGGTTTTGATGAAAAATCTAAAACGATAAATACTTGGAATCGGAGAGAAAATTAAACAACTTTAAAGCGAAACTAAGAATTTTGAACAGCCCAATCTTAATTTATCCCAGAACTATAATCCGGTTGTATGAGGATCCATGTAGGCACGCCTTATCCGCTCTTTCACGTAGTCTTGGCATCGAATCGGAGAAAATCTGGAAGCCACCATCCACCATGTCCTCTCAATTTCCAGTTGAGGTACACAAAATTTTACTGAAAGAAGACTGGATATTACCTTTTGGGACATGATTCACTGCAACAACTTTCCAAGCATTGCACAACACAGTCTGCATTTGGGTCGAAGAAGAATGCCATCTGCAATATTATTGAGCGACACATGAGAAAATATTCAAAAAAATGAAATGTCTGAAAAAATTAAAACAGTAAAGATAGAAAAAAGGAATAAGAAGAGGAAGAAGAGAGTTACGGAGAATCGTTGTTGTCCAGTTGGAATGACCCTATGCAATGTAGACCTGCAAACGCATAATTTACAACTCAAGGAACGTCCAAGCACAGTCATGAGCTCTTTAAGCAATGCAAGCAAAGGGTAGTTTGTAGTTACTTAAATGTGCAATTAGACCACCTCTCCAACAAGTCCCCAATGTTAACTATCAACGCCCTGCAAGTTTCAATTCACTCATTTCAAAGTTCTACAAAGAAAAATCGTTGCTTGTAAAAGCATAACTGTTTATCTGTAAATTAATATACCCTTTCATAGGCAACACATCTTCCCAGATTCGTGGTTCCTCGAATTTCTCTCTACAAACCTGTCAGCACGAGAAATCAATCGCAATATCATAGGACTCGGAGAAACAAAACAAGATGGGAAGAAAAAGACAAATGCCTGTAGTCCTGGAATGCCATCTGTCATAAGAAGAGTGACCATTCCATAGTCTGAATGTGCTGAAGCTCCATATATTTCTTCCCCGGAATTCCCCATTTCACCTGACAATACACAACTTTCCTTTCAACTTAACACTTTCTCTCACGACTTTTCTGCAAATCTCCATTTGTTATATTTTGGTTCCTACCCTAAACTAATCAGGCCTGGTTTGGGTCATGAAACTGAAATAAACTGAGGTCAATCTTTGAAAAAATCTAATAAAGCCAAAAATCTTTAAAAATAAACTGATATCTCCAACCTCAACTTTCCATCTATGTTTTATATGCTGCAGAATAAATAATTTGAAGAACAAAAATGAGACAGCTAGAAGCCAAAGTTTGCCCACCTGGATAATGTAAGAGGCGAAGAAAGGCCTCAGGTTCACTGAATGCTCCAATTTTATCAAAGTAATTTTGATCCAACTTCAGAGCCATTGCAATCAAAGGGATCAATCTTCTTCCAGCACACCTGAGTTTGGCATATAACACCAACTAAGAAACTCCTCTATCTATTTGTAGCCATTAATATGTCACAGATTCTCCGAAGTAGGTGACAAAAGGCATAACTCCTATATTATAATTTTCTAATTGGCAAAAAGAAGTTGGCAAACAATTGAAAGATGATTGAAACCAAAATAGAAGACAATCATTAATCATACAAATGCTAACTTTTCAAACTCATCGTCATTTTCAATCAAAGAATCAACGAGAACACAAAGGAAACTGAACTTACAGAGCTTTGAGATAGTAAGTCTCCATAGTATGTCTCCAAGACGGGAGAACTTCTGTAAATTTTTAACCAGAAATTAAACGAAGTAGAACTTAAAAGAAGACAAACGTTTATAAGTTTGAAGCAAATACAATACCTTGGGCGGGCCACTGGTTGAGGCTATTTTTGTTTAGAGGACCAATAGTGAAGCTATCTTTTGCGTCACCAGTATTAGTACAAAACAAAATTCAAATTCAATCATGGACATATAATTGGGAAGGGGGAAAAGAAGCAAAAAACCTCTGGAAGTGGAAGACGGATCGAGATTTTCAGAGTACAATGGCGTGAAACCCCTGTTTTCCTCATTGTGAAGCAATTTCATCTTCTCATCTGAAGGTAGCGAGAAGAATTTCTTGCTTTGATTGAAAACACTAGCAATCAAATGTTCTTCGATTCCGTGATTAACAATGTAGAAGAATCCATATTCAATACACGCCTACCAAAATCAAGTAATTTTCAAAATTCAAACAAATGAACAGAAATTGAGAGGAGAAAGAAGGAAACCTGACGGAGTGAATTGGCAGTAGAGAAGAAAGGTAAGGAGAGGTCTATGATTGGGAGTTGTGCAGCCATTGTTGTAATTATTCAGGAAGTTGAGAGAACTTCGTAAGGATCGAAACCTGATTATGGCAATATAGGGTTGGATGGTATGTGCATGGTTTTTATTGGCGTTACATTCAAATGCTCCTTCTTTATTGTCTTTTACCATGGTTGCTTTTAGCTTGTAATTTAGAAATCATACGGCCATTTGTAAATATTCCCACCATAACCAACAACATTTTATCTTCAAACGGATAGTCAGATGCGAGTTTTTGAAATTATCCGCCCCAATATACACACAACCTATACTTCATTCTCCTCTTACACATAACCATCCAGATCTGCCGTTTAGCTCTGAAACATAATAAATTACTTTTATTCATTTTATAACTATCTTAGACTTTGTCCTCTTAAGTTGCTAATTGAACTTTGTAACTGAGGCCTTAACCTAGAAGTTAAGACGGAAGCTGTGAACTCTAGAAGTCCCAGGTTCGAGTCACATCCGGAATAGGTTGGGGATTTTCCTT
Organism: Euphorbia schlechtendalii; assembly: GCA_949673415.1. NCBI lineage: Eukaryota > Viridiplantae > Streptophyta > Magnoliopsida > Malpighiales > Euphorbiaceae > Euphorbia > Euphorbia schlechtendalii. The sequence continues at coordinate 14,438 of CATIWQ010130492.1, read as the reverse complement.
TCCATTTAATGTAAACCCAAATGAGGTAAATTTCTTTTAAAAAAAAGGTTGCTAATTGAACTCAATTAAACTTATATCAATACAAATTTATACCTACGCAGAGGTATACTGAATCGTAGAAAATAGAACCTTAATATGTTTCAGAAATAATAACGAACAATTAAAATTTGTTATTCCCTTATTGGTTTGAGTTCAACTGTTTCGCACGATAATGGCTAGATTTGAATATCATACTAATATAAATGTGATGTTCAATCGTATATTATAAGTTAGTATACCTTAAGAGTGTGCCCGTACCTATATCGAGTAAAACTAAATAATTAACCGGAAACAAGGAAAATTAAGTAAAATAGCTCTCCAAAACACTAGCATTACAAAGTTTGTACTGATTAAAACAAAACAAAACAAACTTGTCTGGGATGAAAGTTGAACCAAAAAGGAAAAAAATCTAAAACTAACAAAAACTGTATCAGAACTTTAGATACCATTCAAACGAAAAACTTGTTAAAAGACACGCTGTGGTGAACCCATTGTAGTCTTGAGGTGTAGGCACTTCACCTGATTTCCATAAAAAAAACTATTCATCAGCCTATATTCATTCAAAACAATAATTATGTCCACAATTACTCAGGTTATACGAAGAAACTTTTACATGGCAAGAAGGGATGATGTGAATCTAGATATGAAAATTGATAGCTTCAAGAGATACACTGAAAGTAGGGTTAGATACTCACGTTTTGCCAGTTCTTCTTCAGTAACGAGACGAGAAAGTTGACACTCATTTGAACATTCTGGAAAACTTGCTTCTCTTCCATCCCGCAGTTCCCAACAGCAACACCCATGCAAAGCACCTTCTTCAGTTGAAACTTCACTGTCGCTTTTGTTTCATTGACTTTTGACTCTAGAGATTCTTGATGACTAACAAGTGTGGGAAACTTCCCTGTATTGATGCATGATGAATCAGCAAAACATAAAAGGGGCATAAATCAAATGAAATTAATAATCATGGGATCTACCAGTTTGCTTGATCAAAAGAGAAGTGCAAAATAAAACTGCTAAAAACTTGCCTGCCTTGTTCAAACCAGGGCCCAGAAGACGTGGAATCTGCTTAATCACAGATTCCGAAGCCAAAAAAGCATGGTACTGCTTTGCAAGTTTCTTAACAAGTTTTTTGTTCTTGTTCAGTTTTTTAAGTGCTTCCACATCCATCCATTGCAAGCCAATTGCTTCAGCCTGCATGTATATTGAGATACCATCGCCATGAAATAAAGCAACCAACTCAAGTCCAAACACTTTTTATTGCTTTGTACCTCACAGCTTTCTAGTAATTGCTGAATAACAAAAGCATGCTGTTCTGAACAGCTATTCCATAACATGAAGATTTACCATATTTAGTTAACAATGCCAAATTCTAGAGCATCTTTCGAAGAAAAAGAAAAATAAGCCAACTCAAGTGAATATTATGTTTCATAAGAATCCACGTTTAAACACATTTGTAGAGATTTGAAAAATAACTTAACATTACAGACTAACTGGTGCACAGTAGGTTACTCCACGACTCAGGAAATGTGACTTGCTGTTAACACTGAAACAACTTTACATAACTCGATGCTCCCCTTTCTCTAAACACATGGTATAAATAAAAAGAACAAGAAAGCAAACAAATTCTGCATATAAGATAATACCAAGGCTAATATTTAAGACCAGGAATTAAAGTAACATTCCAAATATCAGTGAAAATTGACATCAAGCTAGCATCTTTAAATATAAGAGCGTATGGAGAACATAAACACGTAAACATAAAGTCAGTACAAAAGTATCATTACAGTTCCCTTTACTATGCTGAAGTCAGTCATTTGCACTAAGAAATAATACTACTTACAAAAATTAAAAATATTATATTCAGAATCAAAAATAATAACAAAAGCAAAGGTATTCTACCTCCTCAACGTGCTGAGCATCTCCAAGCATGCAAATTTTCATCTTAGGACGGGGAATGTGTGGCAACTTCACAGAGCCACTGAAACGCTTGTCCTTTTGGGGATCGTAGTTCTTCAGCCCAATCTGTAGCTCAATTGTCTCTGTGAAATTGCGCTTCTTCTCTTTAGAAGCAGTCATAATTGTAGTGATTGCCTCTCTCAAAGCATCACTCTGGAGCTTACTGCAATATAACAGATAACACATAGTTCACACAAAATACAAAAGCGAAGTAAATCCCTGAAAACTGAAACGCCTCATTTATCACAGTACACGATAATTCTAGTCAACTTCGTTTTCCATCGAGTTTCGCATACATAAATGCAGGCAACAAAACTAGATTGAAACATAAAAAAGTACACTATGCATCAACTTGGGAAATGTTTTCTGAATCACACCCTAAGAAGCTATTTGCTAATTTCTCGGATAATAAAATTTACAGCACGTATGGAACGTAAAATTAAATCGATCATAGATACAGAAAGGAAATAAAACTAGCGAAAACATTAAACTAGAGATAAATTGAAATGAAAAATAGGAGATATCAAGAGAGTAAAAACTAAGATCGGAGCATTATGCCTACCTCATGTTTAAGAGCTTTTGAGGTTATGAAGATCAAACAACAGCGGCGCTCGCGTAGAACGTAACATTTAAGACTGGCAGCTGTTTCAACTATTTAGGGTTTCCCATTTCCTCTTTTTTTACTTGTGCAAAATATGGTACATAAAATATGTTTTCATTGTTTCTCAAATTTGTTATGGTTTTAAAAAATCAGCCAACAACAATCTTCAATATTGAATTGTGTCATGATAAAAGGATTATATTTTTTATTTTAAAATGAAATTTTATTAGTGGATTGACAAAAATATTATAAATAACAATGATAAATTTTGAAATTTTTGAACGAAAAACGATGAAAAACTTTAAAAATCTTAATAAAATAAAAAATCGGCTATTCTATATTAACACTAGCTTATTTGACACTCATTCATTCTTTACAATCTCCACTATTCATCTTTGGGTAGTTAGATCTCCACCATAAGATGAAAACAAGATGGATGGTAAAGATTGTATAGAATCAACGAGTGTCAAACAACTGGTGTTAATATAGAATTACTATTCAAAAATTACTCAACTTATAATTTTAATTTATGAAAATGTTGAATATATTAAAACAACCTCTTATTTGTAAGGAAAAATATATTTTTTTATCACTATCTTGCTAACGTTTAAAATTATAGACCAATTTGAAAAATAAATTCTTATGTTCCTTTATAAATAAGTAAAAACACAAATCATGTTTTCGAAACTTAACCTAAATTTAACCCCTCAAATTTGATGATATTTACTAATTATCGCTCCCAACATGGAAAAGTCATTACCAAATTCTTAAATTTGGTAAAAATGCACTCGCTGACCCCTCAATACCATGTACCATCTTATGATTGATCTGACTTTTTAGATATATCCACTTTTCTTTTTCTTCCCCAATCAAAATGTAATATATGGCATTGAGGGGGGTTAGCAAGTTCACTTTTACCAAATTTAAGGATAAAAACATTTTAAAATTGGGCGATGAGTAATTAAATTGTCAGGTTTAACGGGTTGACTAAGTATTAAACCTATGTTTTACAAACCTTATGCTTTGAAAATTGTGGCCGTTTAAGAAAAGAAACACGCACCATTTCGAATAAAATCCAACAATAGAACATCAAGAAAGACCTCTCCCTCTCCAACCACTCTTGTCCTATCTATGATTTGGTACGTGTTTGGAAACTTCTTTGAAACATCAAACAACAATTCTCAGTGTTTGCTTGACTGATTTGACCTATTTCATAGAAATAACTTGGAAGCAACACCAATTAAAACAACAAAACCCAACTGGATCCTATGTACGGCAAATGGTCATACACTTCTTAGGGGAAACTAATGCTTTGGAATTGGAGCTTAAAAACTTAAGCTTCTCATAGCTTGTTTCCCTACGGCATTGAGCTGTTGCTTCTAGATGCTCTTGTTTCTTTATATATCACCCTCAATGGTCAAATGTGCTTAATATTTCCCAGAATAGCAATTTCATCTTCTTCTAGCGAACCTACTTCTCCCTCCTTGTTTCCGAGAAGCAACACCAACTACAGCTCTTTCAAGATCATTCCCGCCTTCCTCGTCGCTAGACTCATCAGATCTCCATCTTGGCCCGCCATTCGTATTTTCTTTGTCTACCCTACCACTGCAACATCAAACCAAGCTCAGAATCAATATCCAGGACCAAAATGGTTAAATTTAAAAGACAGTTTGAAGAGCGAAATGATCACCTTAATTTGAAGTCCATGAGATCATCACCATCATTCCATGACCCTTCATCTGACCTATACGAATGAACCCTTTTGCTAGACAACCCTGACGAATTATTAGGAAACCCGTGGCCACCACCAGACATAGCTATTAATGGATTAGCTGCAACCTTGGGACTCGAATCCAAGAATCGATTCGTGAATCCAGTTGGTTCCATCTCGTGTGAGTTTTGATCATATTGACTATGAAAAAGGCCATTGTGCGATAAGGCTTTCTGAGTACTCCTCGATGGTGTAGCAACTGTAGAATTCAAACGAGGATATCCGGGAGTTGGTATTCTATCATGTTTTCCTGCATTTGCAAGTAACCTTTCCTGGAGTACTGATGAAGACCCATAATTACTGGATTCAATAGATCTGCAATGTTTCCCTGGAGTTTCAAGAAACTGAGACTTAGGAGGTTTTATATTATCTGGCTGGTGAAGAAGAGAAGTAGTATAAGTATCACTAGGTTGTGAGATCAGTAAACTGCTTGATTTAGCCTGCTGCAGCACTGGAAGATCAGATTTTGCTGGCGTTTCAACTTCTTCACCGGAAATATGATAAATCTCAGGCAACAGTTTTCCAGCCTTTGCTTGTTGCTGTTCGACTTGGGGTAGTAACTCAATTGATTTAGCCTGTGCAGACAGCATGTAAAATATTCAAACAGGCTAACAAAGACATTGATATCACAAGGCCTAAAATATCTCCAACATGAACAAGAACAACCGAGAAAATAAGGATTATCGTGCAGAACTTGTATAAGGAGACATCAACTAACACAGCTGGCAGTCAATTTAGTAATTTCCTCGCCTGCCTGCCTACCTTGCTTCTATCCAAGGAAATAAAAAGGATGCATGGCACAAATATGACCATGTTGTGAGAACTTACAACTAATTTTGATCTCCATTTACCAGTTGAGCTCATTCTGGATAAAACTTCTTCACTGACGGAGTCGTTGGAAAAAAAATCTTGCTCCATGCTTTTAAGTTTTAGATCAACCTGGCATGCCTCAGCATATCGGTATCGCTGGAAAAGTAAAAGCAGTCAGCAAATCATGATGAAATCCAAGTGTAAGATGACAAAAAAAACAAGAAATACCAAACAGTTATTTAACAAGTTGGAATCATTGATGTGATTATTTACAGTCTCTAACAAAATAAAACACTGCACTACTGCAGCAATACAAATTGTGGAGCCGAAAGTGGTGTCTGATATGGAGACAACATAGCAGAATCACACTGAACTCCATCACACAACTCCCAATGAAGTAACAAAACAATTCATATGTTCAATGAATACCTAAACAAAAATTTATTTTCTCAAAAACTTTACTTAAAGTGGTTAGCTGGAAACTACTAACAAATAGATAGTTTAGTCTAATCCTCAGCAAAACCATAATTCTCATTTAGTAATTTAGCTTCCTCGAAACAATTATCTGACATTACATCTACTTTGGTCTTCTCAAAAGAATCCTTTAGCTTGCACGTCTAAACAGAGGCAGGATACAATTTTTTTGTAACTTATAAAAAACTAAATAGTGCTTAAAAAACACTTTGAATAAATTGATCATTATCATCACTAGAGAAACTCCATTATTATGTGTCAGTAAAGGCGCCTAAGCATTCCCATTGACCAGCTAAATGCCAAAATAATCATGGCAAACACCATCTCATAAAGTCAAGACTTCCATAGAAAAGAAGAAACGGATATTTTAAAGAAATGTTAGGTACAGAGTACTAGATTTAGTAATTACCTGAAGATAAAATACGACAAGAAGACTGCCTATGGTTGTCGAAGGGTCATGGACTGCACATTCCAATAAACATTTGTGAATATATTTTTCCTCATCCAAATTCCAAGGTAACTCAATCATTCGGTCCACCAATTTGCTCTTAATGCAGAGACAACAGAGCTCAGTCACCAGTATTTCTACCCAACTCTCCCATGTCCTGTGATCACTTTTTAGCTCACTAGAAGCATCCTCAGACGGTCTATCCTTCCACTTCTTTTCCTTGACTTTGGTGCAGAGCGTCCTTTGATGCATAAAAGCCTCCGTCAGAAGTCCACACTCAACTCTAACCCGAACAGCTGTGACAGCCTCATCAAGTGAAATTTTTTGTGATCCATCACGAGCACACCACCGCAAGACCATGAGAGCCATATCAGGTACTTCCCTTTCTAAAAGCACTTGAGCAATCTTAGGATGAGTTGACGGGCCAGAGATTTCAGGAAGCAAGTTGCAAGCTTCCTATATTTGGAAAATGATCAGTGTAGAGTACAATACAACCATATAAAAGGTCTAAAATAAAATTCAGTGAACATATAGTATGATTTCATATTCAGTTTCTCAACAGTAGAAATCTATGCCAGCGCAATACTTTAAGATTATGCAGTTTATTTTCCTAATCAGAATCATAGTGCAAAAACCAGAGATTGATTACTTTCTGACTTGCTCTTAGTTAAAGGATATATGTTATTTTGTTAATTAAAATTAAATCGCACCTTTCCTTATATAAGGGTTTGCATAATACTCCACGCTAATAGGCAGCTTAATTACATTTACAAGAAACAATGTCCTATCCTTTTTCATGCAACAGGTGCATTCGAATGTACTTTGAGAATATGTTTACTTTTCTCCCATGAGAGTGGACTGAGCCAAGGAACATGAGGGAAAGAGAGATGGCAACTACATGCATAAGCCTTTCATGACATTGTCAACAACATTTCAGGGTAATCAAACTACTAATTGCTATTATTAGCTCAACAATTTAGAAGTTGTGACCTTGCAATATTTTTCTGAACCTCATGCATTATTTTAATCAAAATAAAAAAGTGCATCAACACCAGAACACTCCATCAGTGCGAGTATCAACATACCTTAAGAGCATCCTCGGTACAGTCATCTAGAAGGTAAAAGACCAGAGATTCAAGTAATGCATGTCTGGTTACACCAAATGAAGCGGCAAAGTCATCCACAATATGCCTCCAAGTTTCATCTGGCACTGTCCAATGCCGATCAAAGAAGTAATAGAGTAACTTTAATGTTAAGGAAGCAAAAAAAGCAACTAAAGTTCTGAATCTTCGATGTGTGTGTGTGGGGGGGGTTACCCCTGATGGATCAATATAATAAATAACCATTGGATTTAAATTCAATGGCCCACAGATAAAGTTACTTTTACATATCCACCATTGACGACGTGATGAAATATATACAGATCACAGAAACATAAACATCAAAAGGAAGATTCAAAGGATACAATAGCTTGTTTGGCAACAACCAAATCAGAATTTCCACGTAGAAAGAGCACATCAACAGCTGATCGAACACTTGCAAATGGATAGCATCCTACCATCCCCTCCAACTTAGCCCTAAAAAATGCCCCATTATTCTTCTGCAAAGACACAGGATCTATTTCCTCTCTTTCCTGTACAAATCCTTGTTCAATCTCAAGATTTTCCAAAGCATCTTCAACGAATAAGGAACCAATTGTCGTGCAGGACTCCAGAGGTTGATTTACTACATCTGGCCATGAGCGCTTAATTGCAGCTGACTTCCTTTCACGAACAACAGATCGCCATGATGCAAAATTAGCATGTCGACATTTCACATTTTCCAAAAAGTTGTGCCTTATGCACCATTTCATGATCTCCATATGCTGAAAGGGGGAATCAGCAAGAAAAAATAGATTAAAGTCACATGCACAAAGAGACAATAAAAGAAATTTTGCTTTCACTGATATCGGTGGAACGGAACATATGAACAATATCAAGGTTAGCCAATTCATGGGAATTAAAAAAACATGTGAAGGATATCAATATACTACCAGCACATATTTTAGCATGATCTCCTCCGTATGTTTAAAATCTAGTTTGAATGGCTTTTGACATTGTACTTTTGAAATCAACTAAGAAGTACGTACTAGAAATCAAAATTGCATTACATGAATATTGCTCATATTCCAAAGCCAGCATAATCACATATGCATTAGATCCAAGTTTAAAGGAAAATAAATTCAAAATTAAAATGTCAAGATTATCGATATACTACTACCAGCCACAGTAGTCGAGAGCGCACTCAAAGCGGTTGGGTACACAAAGCGCTATAAAAGCGCTCGCTTAGGAAAAAGATATAGGTTTAGAAAATTTATAAACTATAGCTGCTACTTAAAACTAATAAATATTAAAAATATTACATGTCATAATAGTTCACAACAAAAAAACAAGTCAATAAAATCTATCCATGTGCGCATTTTTTCAAAGCGCGCACTTTTTTCCCCAGCACTTAGTGTTCAACAGAAGCGCACAGGGTGCGCTTCGCTACGCTTTTTACTACTATGCTACCAGCACACATATTAGCATGATTTCCAAATGTTTAAATTCTAGTTTGAGTGGAATATATCAATTAATCAAATAAAAAAAATACTAGAAATCAAAATATTATTACATGAATATTGTTCTTATTCAGAAGCCAGCATAATCTCATATGAATATGATCCAAGTTCTACGAAAAAATATTTATGTTATATTATCTTAAAAATTTACACTAAATAACGTATCTTATATTACATAAGACCACTAGATGTACCTGATTTAGTATGCTTGAACACGCAAATACAGTATCAGAATTTAAGCAAATAAACAATAGATAATTTATTAATGAAAGTTATAATTTGAACTTTTATTTAAGCAATCTAACCTGTTTTGTCTTTAAAATGCTCTCCTGGAGTATCTGCAAGTCATGAAGCTGTGCTGAAAGATTACCTTTGAACGATGACTCTAAAACTTCAAGCACATCTGACAATCCACCAAGATGCACAGAAAGCTTGACAAGGATATTCAACCTGGTTTTCATTTCTTCTACTTCAAGCTTGTCTTACAAACGAGTTAAGAATGATAATTAAGCAGCCACTGAAGAAAAAAACTTAACTAAGTAAATGATGTACCATTTTTTTCCAACAACAAAACTAAACAAGCTAAAAGGATACAGATCGCTTGAAGCTCCGAGAAAATGTTCTGGAATGTCCGCTTGCACCAATCCTTCACAACAACTTCATCCAACAAGAAGGCAATAATAGGATCACTAGACACGGCGGTTTCATCCATACAGACATCGGTAATATCTGTCAAATTTCTGTAAAGGATTAACTTGCAAAATTGAAATTACAGTTCTAAAACAAATTCCCTTAAGGTTCTCTCACCCTATCTTCATAATTATTCTCAGGAAACAAAAGTAATTCTAGATGAAACATGTGTGACAGTGTCTGCCCTCAAGCATCAACTTACTGATATTGAGATAATTTCTAAGTGGGTTCAAATATTCAAATATTTAGGCCCAGAATATAAATGGAAAAAAAACAATGAGTTGCCATCAGGAAACTAGCTTTCAAGATTGACCTTCACAGAAATCTAAGAAAGCACTCATATTTCAAGCAGTATACAAAATAAAGCCGGATGCATCAAGTTTCAATTTAGGTAAATAAATAGAATCAATAAAGGATACAGTGGCAAATCAACGACACCAAGTTGTTTTCCATGGCCACATCAAACAAAGCATAAAGCCGCTGGACATCAGCAGACAATCTATTGTCTCCATCTTCTTTCTCCTCAAATCTTTCATCGCAGGTTTTCGAAATAAGGCCAGCTTCTACACACTCATAGTAAAGGCGAAGTCGGGTCCTATTGCTATTCTTTGAGATGGGAACTCTACAAATTGGGCAAAGGTCACACCGTTGACTACATTCTGAACATAAAGAAGCATGTCCACATGAGACTAACACATTTTGTACATATCGCCCACAACTTCTTAAATCTCTAGTAGCCCGACAGCGCTCAATTTTTGCTTCACTGCACAATTCAAGTAAATCAACAGATGCCAAGTGTTCCAAAGCTTCCTGAAATAAGAATCAGAAATACAAATATTTTTCATGAAACAAATTGCTGGTCAAAGTCAAGCAAGTATTGGCTGCTAGATAATGTCTAACAAAACTGCTATTATATGTTTCCAAATTTCTTCACAGCAGAGAAATTGTCCATTTTCAAACTCTAGATTTGAGATTAGAGTTCCTTACAATGCTTCGAATACTAGACTGCCAGGTCCAGGAGTGTAGATATATATATAGTCTAGATATAAACTTTATTCATCCCTAACTAGTTAAGCCAATTTTTTTATTGATTATCCAACCGCTCGGTGTAGGTACAGACTAGGAAGCACGGAAACTCCAGTGGCACGCCCTTTCCTCGTTTCCCATCCGTTTCGGAAACGGAAACCCCTGCGAGATGTTTCCGGGCCATTTCTGCAATTAAAGAAACTTGGAAACTCGTTTCCTTAAATTCCGGAAACTGTTTTCTCACAATTCCTCATATCAAAAAACTCAATTTTGATTCATTCCCAGAACTAAACTTCCTAATCTATTCAAACTACTAAGATCTAAAACCCCAATTCATTATTATATAATAATCATATCCTTATATTATATAATTTTTTTTATATATTTGATATACTTACATTACAGCGATTTATCAAATATAATACTACTTTTAGATCTGATGAAACTTTATTGTCTTCGATGACTTAATAAACTATTGTTTAATGTTTTGAAATAACCATTATTCGTATTAGATTTGCTTTGTAATCAATAAATTTATTTAAATATATGTTGTATAAGAATATAATGATATGTATGAAATTTTATAAATATACCCTTACAATTTTATTATTTACGCGTTTCCCCACAGTTTCCGAACCCTTATTATTTAGAAAGGGTCTTTCCCCGTTTCCATGCTACATAGGGTATAGATATATATAATTGTAACCTTGTTGAGGTATTATGCAAATCCAAAAATCAAACAAGATTACTTTTTCTTTATGCATAAAGATCACACTGTGACATAAAATCTGCAAAACAGATGCCAATTGCCAGTAAAATGAAGCTGGCTAGAAGAACAACTTAAACAATGGCACTTCCATGAAACCTTTTCCAAGGAAACAGATTGGCATGTAACTTTCTGTCCAATAGGTAGTTCATATATGTATTTACAACAAAATCTAGATGCTTGTAACCATGAACATCTGAGCTCGCATTTATAACTTGAAGACTAAAATGATAACAATTTATTTCCAATTTCTTAACTGTTATTCTAATAAAAGTTCAAGTAACACCATCAAAATGCATAATGGCTGGCAAACAACAAAGTAGCTGAACAATAAGAGATCTCCATAATTATACAGCAAATCAGGAGCCAACTTATATAGGAATATTCGAATATGTACATACACCAACCCAAAATAATGTGGGGAGAATTTTAGACATCAACAGAAAGAGTATCATGCAAAAAGAATAGCTCGAGTTAGATTAGCACGTAAACAGACTGAACCACAATAAACACATCATAACTATAATGCAACTTTACCTCCATTAGTTCAAACCTGCTATTTAGGTGACAAGCCTGAAAACCTTCCCACAATAAAAAGAAACCTCACTTGGAATTTTTTCTAAGAATACAAGTAAAATGCAACAAACCAACCTTAAACTGAGCATTATTAGAAATGTCATGGCCATCTAAAACCCTAGAAATGCAACATAAGATTAAGCTAAGATGTTACAAATTAGTTAATGGAGAATCAAAATAATGTACTTGAACAGCACGGCTACTATAGTTAGGTTGCAGAGGCTCGAAGGCGGATCTACCAGAGCTAGCACGATCTCCAGAGGTGGAAAGTGAAATCGGACCATTGATATGGTTTTGCTCCATTACCGTGAAAAGCAGCTAAACATCACTTCAAATTTTAAAGAATGAAAACAATAATTCGTCAATAACAATAGAATGATTGAAGTCATAAAATAGAAAGTATGAAACTACGATCATAACATCAATTCGAGATTTCAATTTAATTATAAATGCTTAGAAACTGATATGCATATGGAAGTCCCACATAACACCATCATGCAGCAAAGCAAAAGAAGAAAGCAATGAGAGAAACCCACCTACTAGCAATGACAGAAACGATGACAGAAACACCGACGTTGAACCAGTGACTGCGATGAGTTGAGTGAATGACGGCTTGATGGCCGTGATAGGGTTAGGTTTTTCATTTTATCGTTCTGCAATTTATATTTGGTATGGAACATCCTTAAAACGACGTAGTTTGTGGTGTGCATATTTTATAGATGCCATGGTAAATTTTGAGATCGTGAACTTTTTTATTTCCTCAAAATATTCCTTCACAATTATTTTAAATTCATTAACCTTGGTGTTTGTAAGAGCTCCAATAGAAGTTTTTGAAAAAAAATCAACACACGAGTAAAGATAGACATTTAATTATAAAATAATTTTTCAAAAAATCTTATATCCTAATTTTTTATTATGATGTATTCCGACCATGTATTCATTTATATTTCTATAAATATTGTCCACTTTGTGAATTAATTAATTAGATTTCAAAATTCAATTTCTAAATATAAGAATGTATAGTAGTAGATGAAAAAATAAAGATTTTTTAGAAAACAGAGTCGGTCATACTCACAAAGTAGATTTAATACAAAGTACAAGTGTTTTTTAATACAAACAAGTCTTTTTAGCACCAGTTCTAGACAAGACCAAGAAATAAGGCCAACTTCTATACACTCATAGTAAAGGTGAGGTCGGGTCCTATTGCTATTCTTTGAGATGGGAACTCTACAAATTGGGCAAAGGTCACACCGTTGACTACATCCTGAACATAAAGAAGCATGTCCACATGAGACTAACACATTCTGTACATATCGCCCACTTCTTAAATCTCTAGTAGCTCAATTTTTGCTTCACTGCACAATTCAAGTAAATCAACAGATGCCAACCGTTCCAAAGCTTCCTAAAATAAGAATAAAAAATACAAATATTTTTCATGAAAACAAATTGCTGGTCAAAGTCAAGCAAGTATTGGCTGCTAGATAATGTCTAACAAAACTGCTATTGTATGTTTCCAAATTTCTTCATAGCAGAGAAATTGTCCATTTTCAAATCTAGATTTGAGATTAGAGTTCCTCACAATGCTTCGAATACTAGACTGCCAGGTCCAGGAGTGTAGATATAAACTTTATTCATCCCTGACTTGTTAAGCCAATTTTTTTATTGATTATCTAACCGCTCGGTGTAGGTATAGACTAGGAAGCACGGAAACTCCAGTGGCATACCCTTTTCACGTTTCCCATCCGTTTCGAAAACGGAAACCCCTACGAGATGTTTCCAGGCCAATTCTGCAATTAAAGAAACTTGGAAATTCATTTCCTTAAATTCCGGAAACCGTTTCCTCACAATTCCTCGTATAAAGAAACTCAATTTTGATTGATTCCCAAAACTAAACTTTCTAATCCATTCAAAGTACTAAGACTCTAATAAAACTTTATATTTTGAGAAAGTATGACCGACTCTATTTTCTCAAAAATCTTTATTTTGTCATCTACTACTGTACATCTGTATATTTAGGAATTGAATTTTGAAATCTAATTGATTAATTCCCAAATTGGACAATATTCATAGAAATATATATGAATATGTTATGACGGATGTGAGAGAGATAACAAATAATAAAGAAAAACGACACCCAGATTTAATGTGGTTCACCAACTGTGTGTTGGCTACGTCCACCTAACAGAAGAGAGGAGAGTTTTTTTTACTGATTTAGAAGAGAGATTACAGATTTACAGAGGTGTTATCTAGGTGACTACAATATATATATTCTGAATGCCATACAAATGAACCTATTTATAGGAAAGATGGCAGCCAACTTGGCTGCCTAAACAAGTGGGAAGTGAGCTGTTGACAGCCCAAACCGCTGCTGTCATACAACTGCCCATCTCACCAACTGCCACCAATTTGCCCATTTGTCAAAACCATCTTTCAGCTACTTTCCAGCCACTCTCCAGCCAGGTGCAGCTATTGTTGACTAGTCGAAGTGGGCTGGAATTCAAGGCATCCTGACAAATCTCCACCTTGACTTAAATTCTCTCACAAATTACCAGATGCACCTCCTTGGTGCCAGATGTATCCGCTCTCCTCTCCTCTGCCATTTAGAGGCCTGTGATATTTAGCAAGTCCAAACAGTGTTGGAACTTGCTCAGTGGAACTGGCTTGGTGAACATGTCGGCA
>CATIWQ010130475.1:0-13486 GCA_949673415.1 Euphorbia schlechtendalii | reverse complement strand
CCAAAAGGGTAAAGCCTCTGAGTTCCTAGAGCTGCTTATTTCGTGTTCCTCCTTTTCTTCTTTTTAATTTTTATTTTTGACCTAGGAATTATTTTTATTCCTTATTATTGTAAATAATGTTGTAATTCTCCTTCTTCTTCTTTTGTTTCTTTTTAACTTCTGTATTAGAATACCCCAACGAAGGGAATTAAAATATATTCCTGGATAACAGACCTCATTACTTGCCATGCGGTCATTTTCACTAATAAAACTGACCAACATCCATGTAAATAAAAATGAACTGTTTTTATTTAAATTAACAATTTTAAATCGCCGATGTTTTAATTAGGCCACGCGGGCCTCATCAAAATCAAATCGAGCCTATGTGATAGATCCCTTGTGCTAACCTTTGTGGATGCAGGATTTATTTTCCTTCGGGTATTGCACATATTTTACAGAAAATGTAATTAATAGGGTAGCGGGTGGTTGCATCCCCCGATTTTTGAAGCCTTTTAATTTTCATTTTTCTGCATTTACTTTCTGCATTTACTTACAGTTTTTTGGATGGTTTATTTTTTCGCTTTGTGAATGGTTTATATTTCGCAATACGTGAATCATGCATTTAACTCCAAAAATGACATAAGTGCGAATATGCACAATTAAAAGAAAACGGTTTTCTGTAGATGTAATTTAATGTGATCCAATAAGATAAGCAACTTATCCCGGACTCGAATCTCTGTGTCTTGGTGGGCCGTCCCTCGGACGTTAAGCCTCACAGGACTCTAATTCCTGGAAAGAGCTAATCGAGGTGGCGACTCCACACTGAGAGACGGCGGATTCGGGTTCGAACCGATCTAAAATGTTTTCACCTTTTTGTCTTTCAAACCTTTTTTTCCCGGGACCCAGACCCGGTGCTTTTTCTTCTTCCTTCTCTTTTCCAAAACACCCCGGTGGACCGCGCCTATGAACCCCGCGGGCTCTCGGCCCACCGCTCCGTGTCGCACGCTCACAGATAGGTACTAGTCTAGAAACCAAGATAGACCTTCAAACCCCTAAAAAGTGAAAATAAACACCCAAATGAAGCCAAGAGTCTCAAAAAGTTTAGAATATTACCCCTCCAACATGAATCTGCAAATTTAGGAGCTAGAAACACCGAAAGCAACATTCTCTAAGCCCTTTTATCTTGATTTTTTGAAGAAAGGAAGATGGGAAGTGGATTTTTGTAAGGGATTAGGAAACTCTAAAGTTAGATTTTTAGTTTTTAACTTATTTCAACCCTTGAAGAGAAGGATTCTTAGAGAAAATGTTAAGGATAGGGCTAAGTGAATATTTTCCCTAAAACCTTAAGGAAAACTCTTTCTCTCTCTAACACTCTTACCCAATTTCTAAAAATGGCTAAAATTCCTCTCTTAAACCTAATTTTTAGGTTTATATAGATGTTTAAAAGGGATAAAAAAATCAAATTAATATGGGTAATTTTGAAAATGAAATGGTAAAAAGGTTTAAAAATTTAGTTAGAATCGGCCTTGCACACATTTTCAGTCCAATCTGGCAACCGCCAGACCAGTATTAGTTCAACGCCCAGTACCAGTTAACTAGACCGATCGGTTCGACCAAATCTCAGAATTGGTCCAACTAGTCGGATCACTCCCGAGCCGGTTTAATCGGGGGTGGGATTAAGGTAGATTTTTGGATTTTAGAGTTTGTTTTTTGGATGGTTTTCCTATGCTTTTGAATAGTTTTAGAGATATTGAGTTGTTTGGTTCGAATAACTTTAGTCTTCAAAGGCTCGAAGATATCTTTCAAATGTCTCGTAACCCTGATGTAGGTCATTTGAACTAGAGAGTAAGTGAAAATATTTCTCTTCATCGCTTCGTGAGAGAGAACAAAAATCTCGTGCTTATAGGATATTCCTAGCGTGATCACCACTGATATAGGTTAGGATGGTCATGCAAAAAGAGAAAGGGATAGAAACTAAAATTTTTCTATCATGAGGCGTCTAAGTTAACCTGAAAGCAGGAAAGTTCACCTTTCGGAACTTTGACAAGGTTGACTCCTAGGATTAAAGTGCCTAGTTGTAACATTGAGTAAATGTTAGTTATCTTCATTGAGCGTTAGGTGAGAAAATGCATCGTTTTGAACTTTGACGAGGTCGACTCCTAAGATTAAAGCTTCTAGTTTTCACCTAGAGGAAATATTAGATGTCTCCATTGACCGTTAGGTGGGAAAGTACACTATTTGAAACTCTGATGAGGTTGACTCCTAGGATTAAAGCGCAAGTTATCAACTGGAGGAAATATTGGATTTTTTTGTTGACATTGAAGAAAGAACTTTGACGAGGTTGACTTCAAGGATTAAAGCTCCTAGTTGTAACCTAGAGGAAATATTGGTTGCCTCTGTTGACCTTTAAGAAGGAACTTTGACGAGGTTAACTTCCAGGATTAAAGTGTCTGGTTGTCACATAGATCAAATACTGGTTGTCTCCATTGATCTTGAAGAAGGAACTTCGACGAGGTTTACTTTTAAGATTAAAGTGCTTGATTTTAACCTAGAAGAAATATGGGTTGTCTTCCTTAACCTTAAAGAAGGAACTTCGACGAGGTTAACTTCCAGAATTAAAGCATCCGGTTGTCACCTAGAGGAAATATTGGATGGATTTGAAAATCTGTATGCAATGGAAGTGTTTTGGAATTAGTAATAAGTGAACATGTTTTAACTCCTAGATTGACATTTTGGAAACAAAATATTTTACCCCTTCAATCAAGAGTTAAAACGTGAGAAAAAATAATAAAAATAATAAAGTATAAGAAATTTGGCCTTTGTCCAAAATCTTGCGAAGGCGCCTTTGAAAAAGTTGAATTTGTCCCTTCCGTGAACCTTTGCTAGTTTCAGGCATCGACGTAGAATGGTTCTTTTGATTTTATAATTTTTAAGGATAAAATTGGTTAAATTGAGAAAATAAATGAGAGCTAATTTTCAGTAAAATGATGATAAAATGGAAAATTTTATTTTACTGAGTGGGCTTAATAATCACACCATGAAGGGGCCGAGGTGGTTAGATGAGGGGGCGCAGAAATGAGCCGGCCCTAATTGCTAAGTTGGTAAATGAGGATTAAATGCAGCAATTGAAAGGGAAAAGAAGTAAAGCATGATTGTTAGCAGATGACATGGAAGCGATGGGTCGAGAGCGCGCCAATGATAGGCGCGGTCCACCAAGGTGTTTTTGTGAAAATGAAATACCGGGTCGGGGACCTAAAAGGTTTAAAAGAGATAATGAAATTGATTTAGATCATTGAAACTTGAAATCGCTATCTCATAGTGTAGAGTCACCACCTAGTTAAGCTCTTGTAGAAATTAAAGTCCTATAAGGCATAACATTCGGGGGACGGTCCATTAAAACACACAGATTTGGATTCAAGATAAGTTATTTACTTCTCATTGGATCACATGAAATTACAGCTACAATAAACCCATTTCTTAATTATGCATATTCAAACTTAAAGTCATTTTTGTGTTTAATATAGTATGATTTAACGCATATGCGGAATGCGGTAAATCCATACATAAAGTAGTAAATAAATGTGAGAAAATAAATTACAAATTACAAAACCTTGGGAGAGGCAACCGCCTACCTAATCTATTAATTACATTTCCTTTAAAAAATAATTTCAATACCCGAAGGAAAATGAAATCCTAGGCATACACCTAACATAATCTAATTGCATCCACAAAGGTTAGCACATGGGATATAGCACAATATGAATATTTACACATATGTTTGATTTGATTTTGACGAGGTCCGTGTGGCCTAATTAAAATAACAGATATTAAAAGTTATTATTTTTAGGAGAAAAACAATTCATTTTATAAACAAATAGGTTGCTCATTTTTAATTAGTGAAAATGATTGATTGGTAAAAATGTGAGGTCCGTTATGTGGGAATATTTTTATTCCCTTCATAAGGGTATTCTAATATGTATTTTGAGGAATCTCCATAATTAAATAATGAAAAAAAGATTAATAATAAAATAAATAAATGACAATTAAATAAATAAAATAAGAGAATTAATAAAATAAAACTTAAACAAAAAAGGAATGAATTAAATCCTAAGTTGATGATGAAAATCGATTTCATCTCAGAATTTAGGAGAAATGAAAAAGAAATATCACAATATAAGACACAATAAAAAATAGTTCTAGGAACTTAGAGGCTTACCCTTTTGTTGTGAATTCACATTGACAAATACGTTTGATTTCTAGGAGTGCTCCTCATTCTTTTTTAGTTTGATTTTGTGTGTGAAAATATTTTATTATTCTAAAAATAATCAGATTCAATCTCTAAATTTATTTTAGGTCTGAGAATATTTGAAGATTTTTGAAAAAGAGACGAAAGTAATAGATTTAATATAAATTTAGATTTTAAAAGAAAAACAACAAAATCATTGTAAAAAAGAAGGAATTATTTCATTAAGAAAGAATATTTTTTCAATAAAAAATTCCCTCATTTTCTGAAGAAAATTATATTTAAAATTAGTTTTTTCTTTCCCTATTTAACTAAAAAATCCTTATTTATAGGGGCAATTTCTAGATCTAGCGCTTAACCAGCGAAGGCTAGGCTTTATTGATGAAGGTTAGGAAGTTGCTGGCGAAGCTACCAGCCCTTGCTGGCTTAGCTAGCCTCCCTCGATTATATAATGTTAATACATTTTATGACGCATGTTTTAATTATTTGATTGAGTTTATGCGAAGCCAAAATTTGTTACCCCTTCAATCAAAACTTATAACATGATGAAGAAATGAGTTCAATGAAAATTCAAGGATGTCCCAAAGATCACTTTGTTATTTTAGGATGCTTTTGTGATTGTGATATTGAAATGTTGCTTGAACGGATTTTAGGCTTGAGTGGGCCATCGTCCTTCCTAGTGTTTGGAAATTCCTCAAGTGGAGGTGGAGTTTCTTGTTTGCCAGGATCGTATTGCTCTGCTTTGACATCCTCTTTACCTGTAAATGATGTTTATGTAATGTATGCATGATTTTATGCATGAATAATATTTATCACATGATGTATGTTCAATTATTGTAGTTGTTGTCAGCTTTATTCATTGAAGAGCCTTCTCTTGTGCTAGTGCATGGGTGCCCCTAGGATTTATGTTGTTGGGGATTTTCTGGTCATTTTACTATCGATAACTCCTTCAAAGTGATTGCTATGGATTCGATGATTCAGAGTCAAGTTCAAAGCTTGGAACTGGTTTGATGAGTCGTTGATCCTGAACTGTGTTGGCGATGCTCACTTTGATATTTGATAATTGTTCACCACTTTTCTATTGATAAGTTTAATAATTTGTTCGCCAGATTTGGCTATATATTAATGGTGCCAAAAACTTGTTCACATAAAATATAAGTGTTGTCAGTATCTCTTATCAAATAGAAAAATGATGATAATTGCAAGTATACAATTATGATGTAGTTTTAAAAGATATCGAACCCACAAGAAAGGAACCAAGACTAAATATCAAAAAGGAAGACAAAATAAAGAAAATAAAATAGATTTGATATTTTGGATAGGAGGGTTAGAATGAAGGATGAGTAAATATAGATATGATAGATTAGAGAATCTAAATATATAGATTTTCCCTACGAAATAAGGATAGTAGAGAAAACATGCAAGTTCAACAAAGATGTTACAATTCACTAAACTAATCTAACAGACTCGATTCAAAATACCTAGATGTTCAATTATTCGCTGTAGAGAAACACATGAAATCTCTTTCTAAACCTAGTGCAAATGAATTAAGACAATTATATAAACCTAGACAACGTCAATACTATGCTTAGTACGGGTCGCTCTCACATAGCCACATTTAGCAAGTTACCATTCTAAAAATGTTGGCTCACTAAATAGCGTTATATCACAGATCCAGTGATTATACATGATATTGTTAACCCCCGAAACTACTCTTAAAATTAACTCCAACGCATATAACTTGATTAATATAAAATACTTAACACGAAATACGCATTATGACACATAAACATATCATAAACTTTGAAATAGAAAGTATAAGTAGAAAGCAAAGCAAAATTGTAAGGTATTGAAGTGAAAGCTAAAGTTAATCAAACCATATCCACTAATTAATGGGAGTTGTCAATTTCCATAATTCTTGCGTCTACTTTGAATTCAGTCTTGGCCCGTACAGAACCTCCGCTAGGATGCTATTCTTTGCGAATATTGAACAAACGAATATTGAAGAATGAAAACTTTTATTGATAAGTGATTTGCAAGTACACTTATACAACAATCGCTCGATAATATAGAGAAATCTGGTGATCGAAACAACGATTTGAATCACTTAAACATTTTCTCGCTAACACTTATGAACGTAGCGAATTCTCTATCTATACACACACTATATTTCTCTCATGCACTCTAATGTTTTCCCTCTAGTTAAATGCACGAAATTGTAAGGTTTGGAGCCCTATTTATAGAGTTCGAAGGGTTGCGTTTATCGATACGAAGAGTTGTGTCCATTAGTGAATGATTGCATCACTTCATTGTGATTGGTTGAGAAGCTTCAATCTAATCCATAATGGATAGGCACCTTTTCATGATTGGTTGATTTCTGATAGGTGTCTATTCGTTGGTAGTTGATGGTAGTATATCATCTTTATCTGGCGGTTGGTAGTTAAGAAGATTAAACTAGAAAACCGTCTAGGTTGTAACTATGAATCTTTGATTGGAAAATTTCTATTTTGAAGAAGAATAAGTCACGACCGTGAATGATTGTCGCGACCCTAAATTGCATTTTTCTTCAAAATTCTCCTTGTAACTTCACCGATCTTTGACAGCTTCGATCCTAAGCCAAATCTTTAAGTTCCACGCATCTTTTTGCACCTTTTTCACTCTTTTTTCATAGAATTCCACAAGATTTACCTAGTATCTGCATTTGCATAAAAAATAACTACATACCATGTGAAATCTTTTATATGAAGTATAAAAATGACTTAAACTATAGCATTTAGTGTATAAAATTAATATGATAATAACTGTAATTATACACTTATCATACCCCCATACTTAACTTTTGCCTTGTCCTCGAGAAGTGTATTAATTGGTAAACAAGTTCGTAACTCATTTGGCGAAAGACTATTGCAGTGAGTACCACATTCCACGTTGCAAAAGATTACAAGTAGAAGTTCGAAATTTCCTACAAATTTGTAATGTGCAATTTATACAGTTTAGTTGCATACCTTTGCTCTTAATGGAGAGTCAACTGAATCGCATCTTCATATAAGCGTTATATGCATACTCAAATATTGCCTTCTCTTAAGCATAGTATAAAGTATAAATGACATAGAAAGTACTCTTTGATTAATTTCTCTCAAGTCATTTTTAGGTAACCTAGGATGCTAAAACACTCTCAGTGGTTGCATTTTATGCTCCATACCACTCTCCCCTTTTTTCAATGGTTACATTTTATGCTCCATTCCACTTTCTCATTTTTTCTTTTAAGCATATGTTTTCGAAGTACTTTGTACTTTGCACCCATTTTTCGTGCTATGCTTTCTTTTCTTTTTTTCACTCAATGAATGGTTGCAGTTTCTGCTCCGTACCATTCCTCACATTTTGCATAACTCATTGGTAATCCTCTTTTTCTTTTGATTTTTCATTCTTAATACCCTCATCCTTTATTGATCAATTTTAAAATATTATGGCTATAGTTTCCTAACACTTTAAACACACTCAATACTTATAGGACTTATTCGAGATTTGTATATAAAACTCATAGTAAGAATACCATTAGATATTACTCCACTTAAACTTATCGGAAGCATTAAACTAAAAATATATAACTTATACTAATTCATGTTGCATCGAAATATATATCGAAACTTACTTGGAATGTTGCTTTCAAATGTTACTCATCACTCATCCTTGCCAAATTGATAAATGTTGTGCACTAACATCAAACTTGTAATACCTAACACTCACAATAACCTTGGACAAATGTTAGTAAAGTATTAGAAATGATAATGTATAATTTATAAAAATATCAAGAAAAATTTTCAAATTCTTCAATTTTTTTATTTTATTCAATTTTTTTTTGGATTTTATGGGATTTTTACAAATGTCCCCCCACACTAAAGAACACAATGTCCTTATTGTGAGACATTATAAAATTCAAAAATTAAGAACTAAAACTAGTCTAAAAATGATTGAAAAAGATAAAGTTAAGAAAAGAATAAACCCGTTCTATTACAAAGGAGAATCCAATGGACTAAGAGTGAATTGACAATTTTTTCTCCTAAAGAATGAAAGTAATTTTTGAAGCATCGATTTATTACTTTTCTTTAGAATTTTCATGTCCTTCTTCATAACTCCAAGTTCTGTTTGGCAATTATCCAACTTTAGTTGCATGTTATCCTTCCAATCTTCCAAAGCTTCTTCATCCTCTTCATCATCTTCTTCTATTTCGGTCATCGAGGCTTTTCCTTTGCGACGGCTTATGGATGGATTAGATGGTCCAACAAAAGAATGTTATTGAGTCAAATTGAGTTTCTTGGTGCGGTTGGAGTAGGAGTAGAAAGAATAAACACCTTCGTGTTCTTGGAGTAGTCTTGTGTTCTTTAAATAATTCCCATCCATGTAGCGAAAATGCTCACCCGGTTGTTGGATATAGGGGAGTTCACCTCTTGCACCCAAGATTATGGCAGTGATAATCTTGGCCGCTCCAATCTTACTTCTCATGTTCGTTGAGTTCTTCTTCATCATATCCCATATAATATCCATAATTTCCACTTTTTGTTTCATCATAGCACATGAAAGAACAAACAAGTCTTTCTTTTGAATGTTTGTATTCTCTACTTGACAAAATACCAAAGTGGAAAGCTATTTGTGAAGAAGAAGAATGCATTCATCCTTAATAAGTTTGTTAGGGGAATTTTTGGGATCGAAAACTCTCTTACCCGATAAATTTGCCCATACTTGATTAGGTTGAAATGAATCCATCATGCTCGATGAATTAGCAATCTCGAAACTAAACCATTCACCCATCATCTCTCTCATGATGGTGTATTATTATCCTTGATTCTGAAATTGTATTGCCCTCTTCTTTGAATCTTCGTAGTCGAATGTTACTAAACTTGAGAATCCAATCTCAATTTTGAGGGAACCGCAAATCCATAAATTTTGTAAGACTAAGTGCTGAAAGGTAGGCTTCCATCTCTTCACGGAGATTAAGAGTTTCCAAGAATATTAGATCAAGGAATATCATCCTGGTGATATCCAATTTGCTTAACTTCTGGAATCTTTTACCTTCTTCTTTTATCCTTAATGGGAAAGGACAATCAAATTCTTCTTGAATTGATTGGGCTCCTCTCTTTTATACTACTCTCTTCACATGAGTCATATTGGTTTTGAAGAAAAAGGTTTGAAAAGGTTTAGATGCTTGAATGTAAAAGATGAGAAAATTCAGAAATTTGAAAGTTTTTTAGAAGGTGTGGTGGCTAGGGTTCAACTTTGACCTATTTATAGAGGTTTAATGGGTCTCTAATTGGTCATAAATGGGATTTTAGCCGTTTAGGCTCAAAACTAGCCTTTAATGGCAATTTTTAGCTAACTGTCACTTATCAGTTCATAATCTGTAACGGTTATATTTTTCCCGTGTCACGTCGCGAAGGCCTGTCGTGATCATAACTTTCCTCATGATAGAAACAGAATGTTTTGATATCCAATATTCACGAGCGGGAATTGAGTCGCGGTTGCGATATTCTTTCAAATTTCTTCAATTTTTAGACTTGTACTTGTAAAAACTTAGAAACACAAACACAAATAAACTTTGTTAAATACAAATGATAAATATTTACTATTATACCTTGAGTAATCATGGTGATGATAGCAATTGAACATCAACGTCTTGTTGTTCAGATT
The DNA here is from genome assembly GCA_949673415.1 of Euphorbia schlechtendalii. NCBI lineage: Eukaryota > Viridiplantae > Streptophyta > Magnoliopsida > Malpighiales > Euphorbiaceae > Euphorbia > Euphorbia schlechtendalii. The sequence goes on along the minus strand of CATIWQ010130475.1, from coordinate 3,579 downwards.
TATTTCCATATTTAACAAATATTTACAATCAAACATAACAAAAGAAAACAAACAATAAACAATATGAAACAATTGAAATCTACCTATACAAATTTTCTAAAATGAAAAGATAAGAAACTTATTCAGGTGGAAATGAATGATTCAATCATCTGATCAATCTTATAAGGTGACTCCCGCAAATCCCTTTCAACATCACATACCAAAATATGGATATTGCTAATCTTGCGATGAATAGAGATTTGTTCCTCCATTATTTCATTCAACTTCCTTTTAAGATTGGTTGAACTACTTCCTTCTTTCCTAGCAATTTCTCTTTCTTACTTTTTATCGGCTTCTACTCTCTCATCCCACGATTTCCAATCATAGGTTATCCCATTTTCACCAATGCACTTGGTTAGAAATCCCTCCTTGAAGAAAATTTCCATAGTTAACTTCGGAATTTCATCTTCATCGGTAAAGACATCTTACCACTTGGTAATCTCCCAATTTGTCCTAACAAATTTGCCATAGTTCGACACTCGTAAGCTATCCTACCAGGATCAATCATGGTAGACATAAGAGTCCCCATCATAATCCTCGATACGTCCACATGTATTCCACTCCAAACTGCTTCCAAGATAAACAATTCTTTAGGAATGACCAAGTCAGAACTAGATCTACCGAAAAGCACTGTACTTAAATAAAAGTGTAAAGTGAGCAAACAGGGGTCTTAGATCCACTGGCTACAGGTGGAGTTCTTTTTGTATTCATCCTTTCTAGTAAGACGATTCCATGTTGTAGTGGATCCCAACCAAGAAGCATTTTGTAGTAACAATCTTTAGAGAACCCCAAATTTTGCTCCAACTTCTTCCTTGATAATTTATATTTCTTTCCTTGATGTCAATACTCTAAACAATTCATCTTAGAATTTGTCCATACTAACGAAATCAGCATTTCGTTGCAGTTATCTTCACTATTCCCAATATTCATAGAGGAATAGAGAATGAAGTTTAGGATTCCAAGGCAATACATTACCCTCTCATATATTCCTAATTGAATGAAACTACTCTTATGAATGACATAAGAACTAGTGAAATCTGCATCCCTAATGGTTTCAAAATGATCACCTTCCTCTTGAGAATCAATAGGAAAAGGTGCTTCATACCATTCTTGCAGGTTTGAAGGAGGAATAAGAATAGATTTGTTTGAGTGAACCATTTTGATGAAAAAGGGTTGATTGATTTCAAGGTTTAGAGTAGAAATTTTTAATTAAAAGAAAAGGAATTTCGGATATCTGAAGTGAAGAGTTATGAGAATCACACCCTATATGTAGAATTTGAGAGAAACAGTCGAAAAACTGCTCAAACTGCTACAGTTTTCGCTCACGTCGCGATCGTGATCCCAGGTCGTGATCATGAGTATACTAAAACAAAGAAATAGAAAGTTTTAATCAGGAATTCACAAGCGCGAATGGAAGTCGCAAATGTGAATAGGAAAATAGAAGAAAATCTTCTATTTGTTAAGAATTAAGATGAAATATTATGACATTTCACTTTCAAGATGATTATTTCATAATCTTTTCATATCTAGAATAAAGATTAAAAAATTGTATAAAAAGGAAATGAAATAAATAGATGTAATTAATCTCTAGAACGCACTTGCCTTCCTTAGACAATTTGATCTTTAGAACGCTATTGCCTTCCCTAGCAACGGCTCCAAAAACTTGTTCGCCACTTTTCTACTAATAAGTTTAATAATTTGTTCGCAAGATTTGGCAAATATCAATGGTGCCAAAAACTTGTTCACATAAAATATAGGCGTTGTCAGTACCTCTTATCAAATAGAAAAATGAAGATAACTGCAAGTATAAAGTTGCGATGTAGTTTTAAAAGATATCGAACCCACAGGGAAGGAACCAAGTCTAAAGATAAAAAAGGAAGATAGAATAAAGAAAATAAAATAGATTTGATATTTTGGACAGGAGGGTTAGAATGAAGAATAAGTAAATATAGATATGAAAGATTAGAGAATCTAAATATATAGATTTTCCCTATGAAATAAGGATAGCAGAGAAAACATGCAAGTTCAACAAAGATGTTATGATTCACTAAGCTAATCTAACAGACTCGGTTCAAAATACCCAGATGTTCAATTATTCGCTGCAGAGCAAAACATGAAATAACTTTTCTAAACCTAGCGCAAATGAATTAAGACAATTATATAAACCTAGACAATGTCAATACTATGCTTAGTACGGGTCTCTCTCACACAGCCACATTTAGCAAGTTACCATTCCAAAAATGTTGTCTCACTAAACAGCTTTATATCACAGATCCAGTGATTATACACGATATTGTTAACCCCGAAACTACTTTTAAAATTAACTTCAACACATATAACTTGATTAATATAAAAGACTTAACACAAAATATGCATTATGACACATAGACATATCATAATCTTTGAAATAGAAAGTATAAGTAGAAAGCAAAGTAAAGCAAAGTTGTAAGGTATGCAAGTGAAAGCTAATGTTGATAAACCGTTTCCACTCTTTAATGGGAGTTGTCAATTCCCGCAATTCCTGCATCTGCTTTAAATTCGATCTTGGCCCATACAAAACCTCTGCTAGGATGCTATTCTTCGCGAATATCAAACAAATGAATATTGAAGAACGAAAACTTTTATTGATAAGTGATTTGCAAGTACACTTATACAATAATCACTCGAGAATATAGAGAAATCTAGTGATCGAAGCAAGGATTCGAATCACTTAAACATTTTCTCGCTAACACTTATGAATGTAGTGAATTCTCTATCTATACACACACTATATTTCTCTCATGCACTCTAATGTTTTCTCTCTTGTTGACTGCAAGAAATTGTAAGGTTTGGAGCCCTATTTATAGAGTTTGAAGGGTTGCGTTTATCCATACGAAGAGTTGTATCCATTGGTGAATGATTGCATCACTTCATTGTGATTGGTTGAGAAGCTTCAATCTAATCCATAATAGATAGGCACCTTTTCATGATTGGTTGATTTTTGATAGGTGTCTATTCATTGGTAGTTGATGGTAGTTGATGGCGGTTGATCGTCCTTATCTAGTGGTTGGTAGTTAAGAAGATTAAAGTAGAAAACCATCCAGGTCATGACCGTGATATACAAGTTACAACCGTGAATCTTTGATTGGCAGATTTCTATTTTAAAGAAGAACAAGTCATGACCGCGAATGATTGTCCTGACCGTGAATTGCATTTTTCTTCAGAATTCTCCTTGTAATTTCACCGATATTTGACAGCTTCGATCCTAAGCCAAATCTTTAAGTTCCACGCATCTTTTTGCACCTTTTTCACTCTTTTTTCATAGAATTCCACTTTAGATCATTTTACTCCCAAGATTTACCTAGTATCTGCATTTGCCTAAAAAACAACTGCATACCACGTGAAATCTTTTATATGAAGTATAAAAATGACTTAAACTATGGTGTTTAGTGTATAAAATTAATATGATAATAAGTGTAATTATACACTTATCAATAATGAGAGCTTTTTTTATTGAAGTGTTGTGATGATCCTTCCTGTGAGAGAAATCAGAAGATATTC
>CATIWQ010130437.1:0-48521 GCA_949673415.1 Euphorbia schlechtendalii | reverse complement strand
ATAAATGTTACTAAATATTAAAGATTTTAGGTAAACAATGCAATTATATTTAAAATTTAAACATATTTTGACTTTTTTTATATTTTTTCAATTAATTTAATAAAAAAAATTAATAACAAATAAAATATTCATGGGCTTGGGAATGACCTTGTTAGCCCGGTCCGAGCTTGAAGTTCTAAAGTACGGGCTTTGGCCGGGTTTGGGTTAACGTTTTTTTGTAAAAAATCCACCAAGCTCGGCCCGAACCCGGCCCGGCCCGACCTGCCCGACGAACAGTTTTACTTGTAATCTTGATAAAAAATATGAAAAGAGACAACAAATTTCTGTCACATCAATTTTTTTTCTAATTTAATAGACATCAGATAGTATATTTCTATTCTAGCCTGTCATATTATTGTACAGTTTAAAAAAAACAATGGTATAATTTATAATTCTCCCAGCATGTTCCTAATTATTAGATGCAAATTTATGTTAATAACAAAATATAAAAGTATGTAAGAAAACCAAAAAATTCATATATTCCATTGAAAAGTATACAAGTTCACAATAAAAATAGGACAAAAATGGAAATCACGGAGCATTTGCGTGCTAATTTTCTTCCACATAATATATAAAAATATCATAAAGTCAATTTCGTCTTCCTTTTTTCTTTTTGACCAAACTTTCATCTCCCGTCAACTCATATCTGTTTCTTCTTCTCATTCCCTCTTTTTCTTTGTCTATCGCCATGTTTGTTCTCCTCGACTTGTAAAATTAGGCATTTATGCTATCTGGGTCAGCCATGAACGCTTTAAAGATTGCTTCTTTATTAATTATTAGCTTAATTTCTTCTGCAATTGGCGAAGATGATGTCAGGTGTCTTCAAGGTGTTAAGGATTCGCTTTCAGACCCACAAAATGAGCTGAATTCATGGAAGTTCGATAATTCCACATCTGGGTTTGTTTGCAAGTTTCCTGGTATTACTTGCTGGAATGATCAAGAAAACAGGGTTATTAACCTTGAATTAAGCAATATGCAGCTATCTGGTAAATTTCCAGAGCCCTTAAAGTACTGTAAGAATCTTCAAACTTTGATACTTTCATCGAATGCTCTGTTTGGTTCGATTCCTCCTCAAATTTGTTCTTGGTTACCTTATTTAGTTACTCTGGATCTGTCTAATAATGAAATTTCCGGGTCTATACCACCTGATCTTGCTAATTGTACCTATTTGAATAACGTAGTACTTTCAAACAACAGTCTTTCTGGTCCTATATCTAGTGAATTTTCTAGATTGGGTAGATTGAAGAAGTTTTCTGTGGAAAAGAATCAACTTTCTGGTCCAATTCCCTCTTCTTTTAGTAGCTTTGAGCCAAGTTGGTTTGATGATAATGACGGTCTATGCGGAAAGCCTACAGAATCTAAGTGTGGAGGATTGAGCACAAAGAATCTTGCTATTATAATTGCAGCTGGGATCTTTGGGGCAGCTGCATCTTTGTTGCTGGGAATTGGGGTTTTGTGGTGGTATCATTTGAGGTCTTCTAGAAGGGCGAAAGCCAGGTATGGCACTGGAAGTGGAGATGATACTAATTGGGCTGACAAACTGAAATCACACAAGTTAGCTCAAGTCGTGTTGTTTCAGAAGCCAATAGTTAAGCTCAAATTGGCTGATTTAATGGCAGCCACCAACAATTTCAGCCCTGAAAATGTGATTACCTCCACAAGGACCGGCACTGCCTATGAGGCTCTTCTTCCTGACGGGTCAGCCCTAGCAGTCAAAAGGCTTGACTTTTGTGAGCTCGGGGAGAAGCAGTTCCGATCCGAGATGAACCAGTTGGGGCAGCTTAGGCATCCCAATTTGACCTCGCTTTTAGGGTTTTGCGTTGTGGAAGACGAGAAGCTTTTGGTTTATAAGCACATGTCAAACGGGACTTTGTATGAATTACTCCATGGAAATAACGGCACCTTATCATTGGATTGGCCAACGAGGTTCCGAATCGGTTTGGGCGCAGCCAGGGGTCTAGCCTGGCTTCACCATGGCTGCCAGCCCCCGATCTTGCACCAGAACATATGCTCGAGCGTGGTTCTTGTTGATGAAGACTTTGATGCGAGGATCATGGACTTTGGAGTGGCTAGACTAACAGCTAACTTGGATTCGCACGAAACTAGTTATGTTCATGGGGAGTTGGGGGAATTCGGTTACGTAGCACCGGAGTATTCTAGCACAATGACCCCTTCATTGAAAGGGGATGTCTATGGATTTGGCGTGGTCCTGCTTGAGCTTGTGACCGGCCAAAAGCCACTCGATGTTTCGACTGGGGAAGAAGGGTTTAAAGGTAATTTGGTGGATTGGGTGAATCATGTGTCGAATTTTGGACGAATTAAGGATGTGATTGATAAGGATGTTGGTGGGAAAGGACATGATGATGAAATATTGAAGTTGTTGAAGGTGGCGATGAGTTGTGTGGGGGGTAGGCCGAGTGAGAGATGGTCCATGTTTCGGGTTTATCGGGCGTTGAAGGCCATGGGAACTGATCTTGGTTTTTCAGAGCAAGACTTGGAATTTCCGTTGATATTTGGGATGCAAGAGAATGAATGAACGAATGAACAAACTTTAGGTTTGGCGGAGAAGAAGGAAGAAGCTGACATGTTGAATTTACGTAGTTATTATGATACGTTTCTTTGGATTAAAAAAAAAGGGATCTCATTGTCAGTTTCCTTTTGTCATTTTCAATATACACACACAGATGTATTGTAGAATGAAAGTAAATACTACAAATAATTTTCTCCGGTTCTTGAAATGAAAACTCCGTTACCTGCCTGCTTGAAACTTTGATAATTATATTTGAAGATTGTATTTACTATTGTTTTAACTTTTTATACACTGTTCTTTCAAGTTAACTGCTGCAACAACAAGTTCTACTATATATATTAAAGAATAAAATTAAAAAAAAGTGATTATATGTAAATTTAAACATATTTATATAAACCTCACTAGTATGTTTCCATAAAAGAACAAGTTTAGCTTTTAAGTTTTGTGAATTGAATATCATACAAATGTAAAATGAGACAGTATTTAAGGTTAAGTTTATTAGAATTTGATATTTTATCGTTATCATTAAATAATTTTTGCACATCAAATTGGACCAAATGTGAAGTGTACTGTGGTGTGGAATTACTTGCAGTTTGGGGCAGGGGACCCAAAATTTAATTTAAATTATAATATAGTTATGAAAATGAAACTTTTGAATTGGAAAATAAGTTTCCAATTATTCTAAAAATAAATTTCGGGAATTCCACAAATGGATTTTAAATGTACCCGAATAACATATTTGTTGAATTACTGCATTTTAATGATAACTATCATTCATAATAAAAAGAAAAGAAATTGTTAAGGAGATTTATATAATGCATTGTCCAATAGAAAAAAACAAGAGTTGTGAAACTATAAAGTTTCTTTCTGTGAAGGAAAACGTAAAGATAAAGATGTAACAAATTCAGATTCTAACATTTTTCTGCATCAAATGTCAAGTTAAATTCATCTCACATTATGTCGGAGTATGGTTATATATTCACAAATTCTGCAGCAGCAAAGATCGATACACTCGATTTACGATATTTTCGTCATGAGACAAAATTCAGGAAAGAAAAAATGAATTGAAAATGAATTCGATAATCCAAAACTCACTTCCATTTCATTGCGTATGAAATGGAAAATTGACTAATTACAATTAAGTCCTTAAACTTTTAATTATTTGCAATTAATATCTTAAAGTTCAACAACTTTTCAATTTTTTCTAAATAATTATATTGGATAGGATCATTTGACCCAATTGATCTGTTCACGGACGAATCAACAATCGAAGAAAGAAAAGAGCGGAAGGGAGATGGTAGATGAGATTGAGGAAAATGAGACGTGAGTAAATAGACAAGAAATTTATATTTCCGGTTAATTATATTGTAACAAAATTTAATGGATTCACTTGTGGTACATTACAATAATCTATCAAGGTTTGTAGATTTTTCCTTGATTCTTTCGGAAATTATATATGGTGCAGTGTGTAAAATATATTAATGCCACCCTAATTGGAACTCTCTATTGTTAGAACTAAGCAGTTTTTAGTTGTGTTTTGTATCAACGTTTGAAATGAATTCAATTCATATAAATGATTTTATATACGTTAGAAATTGATGAACTGAATTTGTTAGGGAACAATAGTGACAAAAAGACCCATGTAATCTATGAATATATGAATCACTCCATTGTCATATCCATTGGCCTTAAACTCTCTTTTTTATTAAGGCTAATTCACGGAACATGAAAAGAATAAAAACAAGACAAATAGAGAATAATCAATCAACAATTAAGTGAAGAATCCAAAGTTAGAACAATTTGATATTGAAAGACATAGCCGGCAATACAAATTAAAAACCAGAGATTCTTAAAAATCTTGATCTAATTGAGGAAGTTGCTAAAAATGTGGATATTAGGGTGGAAAGGGGCATCTGGATTTTCAGCTAGTTCAAGTTACTGATGGCATCGATGGATCTTCCCTTACTGCTATTGTCACTGGTCTCCTTTCATTTTAATATTGTATTCAATCTTGTTTATATGACACGATTTGTTTCATTTTCAAAACCGCACGAGTACTGGCAATGAGAGTTTTCCACGTGGTTATGGCTGTAAGGAACTTACAAACCGGAGCTAATGTAAAAGATGCAATACTTAGCCAATTCCCCTTTGCTTATGCACTTGGATCTCAGTTCAATGGACTCCGTCCGAAAATTCGCTTCTGAGTATGTTTCTTTGGGATTTTCCGCTGAATATTCTTATGTAAGATTACTATATTACCCAACTCCAAGTGGAATTTGGTGTTATGTCTACGTGCCTGTTGATGTTAGTTACATTGGGAATTACTTAAGGTGATTTGTCCGATCCCAAGTAACAATGCAGGCATTGCGTTACATCCTTCCATGTTTTCCGAGGACAACATAGAAACACACTTTGCCACAAACTATCTAGGTCAGTGTTGTACGTTTAAGATTATTTTGATGCATTAATACTAAGCCAAATGCATCAAGACTCCAGACAATTTGACAATTTTTGTAGATAACTTTTAAAAATTCTAATTAGCCCCTTGATGTTGGTAAAGAGTCGCCAATTTGACCCCCTCGACACCACGTGTCAATTTATGGTGAGAGATGGAAATATGATGTTTTTAAAAAGTTAAACCAACCAAAATATAACACGTGACGTGGCGTAGAGGGAAACGGGTGCACATTTGCCAAGCGGGTTAATTGAATTTTTTGAAAGTTGAGGTGTGGTGCATTTAGCTTTGTAAATGGGAAGAAATTTGATTATCAAGGTAGGGCATTTTCTTCTGATGGGCCTTTTGCTAGAGACAATGAAAAACACAGCACGTGAAAGCAATCAAGAGGGAAGAATCGTCAATGTATCGTCACTAGGTCACCGCTTTATATGCGGAACCCCTTTTGACAAAATCAAGGACGAATTAGAGTATCATTCTCCTCAACTTCCTACGAACCTTATCTTATTACCTTAGCTTAGCAAATGCCTTGAAATGTGTCTTAAAGTCGCTTTCGTTGTTATGACGTACAGATACAATAGCATCATCGCTTATGGACGATCAAAGCTGGCTATGATTTTGCATGCTAAAGAGCTCGCAAGACGTTTCAAGGTCCAGAATTTCGAAAAGAGTCTGTACATACATGTACACAAAAACTAATGTAACACCTACATAGCAACATGATCATATATGTATAAAGTGTTTTGAATAGGAAGAGGGAGTGAATTTAAGTGCTAATTCACTTCACCCTGGAGAGATCGCCACCAAAATCCTAAACCGTAACAATATCATTGATGGTAAAACTCTGAACCTCTTGATTGTAACTTAGAAAAGTCATGACAATGCATATTGTTTTTTAATACCAACATTAATTAGATTCTTTTGCAGTGATGCTGTCTGTACGCGGTAAATATCTGCTAAAGAACATCAAGCAGGTATGTATGTATGTACGTGCAAGAATTGATCCTGTATTTGTATTAAAAAAAATGAAGTGTAGTTAAGTTGGTAATATATATATATATATATATATATATATATATATATATATATATATATATATTGAAGGGAGCCGCCACAACATGCTACGTGGCAATGAATGGCCAGGTGAAAGGGGTAAGAGGAGAGTACTTTTTGGACTGTAACTTATCAAAACCAAGTAAAGTGGCTTCAGATCAAGACTTGGCTGTAAAACTATGGGATTTCAGCCTCTGTTTGATCAATTCCAACTCTCTAAATCATCGAATCCTGGTTTTATGTAATATTGTTGATCAATTTTTGGCCTAATTGATCTTGTACTATACTACATTGTTGTGACTTGTGAAGCATATTACTGTATAATTTGTTTTTTTTTATTCTTCATAGTTGGTGTATATTTGGAAGTCATTTTCCCATAAGAAACAGCCTGGATTTTTCAAGTTTGAATTTACATGTTGGTCAAATGCTAAAATGATTAGCATGATTGCTAAAGCTTCAGCATTATCTAACCACTTTGTTAAAAGAATTTCATTTTCACGAAACTAGGTCACACTGATTATTTCATATCATAGGTCTAAATTTCATCAATTATTTTAACTCCGTAATTAATGTTATTATTGGCTTAAATTTGATTTGTTTAGCAATTGAATTTGGACGACTTATAAAGGATCCAAAACAAGCAAATACAGTTATCCAATTCTATATTTTCTTTTACTAATTTTGTTCAATATTCATTTTCAAAGAAAAGATGATACTGAAACCACAATATATGTCATCTTGGATTTATTTGTACTAATACAAGTTCTAAAAAAGAGTCAATGTGGTAGAAGAAGCTTTGTGTGAGATGAAATCAACAAGATTATCGAAATTAGTTTAGTTTTCTCAAATAAGTGGACATTGTAATGCATCTATAGAAATCAAGAACATACAGTACTTCATCTATAGAATTTAAAAAAACAAGTTTATCTTTTGTCAATCATACTAGCAATAAAATTAAAAATAAAAATATCTTTCACTATTACTCTTTAAACCGCTACTTTCATCCATTTCAATCCATCTACTTTCCACCGCTCTAAAAAAAATTTTATAGTTTAGGCATCAAAAGATATTGTGGAAAAGTATGGACAAAATTGTATTCTTTTTATTGTTACACTACAAAGTAATTATCTTGATCAGGAGTGTATTAAGTATTTACCCTATTAAGAGTAATTTGTAGCGACAGAGTATTAATTAGCAACGAAAACACATACAAATGATAAAATCCCCACAAAACAGTAAAAAAATGTGAAAGAAATGCAAAAGAAAAAAGAGTGATTGACGGATTAAGAAAGGGCGTGAATTTTAAGTTTAAGAAGATCAACATTTTTCCCTGAATACATGCATGCGGTCGTTTGAAATGAAATTAAAGAAGTGCACGAGACGAGACTAGTATTTGATTTTTAAGCACAAAAATAAAAAGAAGATAAGTATAATTTAGAATCTCATTTCGCTTTAGTTTGTTTTATTGAAGCATTCAAAATTACACCAAAAAAGATGTGAAGAAAGTGAAATTAAAGTGAAAAGAGACAAGCAGTGAACAGGGTTTACCTATCTTTGCTTTGTTTTCACTTTCCCACTACCACTATTCTTATCTTTTTTATATATCATTATAAAACTAAATAAAACAACTAATTTGGATAATTATAATCATGTTCTTTTATTGGTCGAACATCCTAATCACCCTTTATGTTCATTTTCAGGCTATCACCAATGAATATTCAAATTCAATTTGATATACTCTCATACCAATTATATGTATTAGTATGACTTAGTTTAGCGTGAAATTCGGACCCAGTTAATTTTCGGTCTGAATTTAGGTAAAACTGAAGCATGGATTTGAATGATTGAATCAATTATTTGTTTGATTCCAAATTATCATGGCAAACACTCTCTAAGTATTTTAATTTAATACAAGATTTATCACACCTCATCGTACATGTACTAAGCCAATACCACAAATGAAAATTCAGCTTCCAACAAACTGTTTCTCAAGTTTAATGGTCCAACTTTCCAAATTATTGTTGAATAGGGTGGCACAATTTAAGGAGGAAATGGAAGGATATGCTAACAAACTTTAGCGGCTAATGAGCAATTATACTTGGTAAATGGGGAACATAAAGCAAAAAAACCAACAATAGAAAAACCAAAACAGGGTTGAGTTAAATAGTAGTATAATTTTACAAAGCTCTATTTTTTTGAAGAAACAATGTTCTATTAATTTAAAAATTCAGGAACTAACTTTGTTGGATTCTGTTCTCATTTTTCTTTCAAAAGTAGAACCACTATCCATCCAACCATATCTATCTATCACTCATCAATTTCATCTTCCTCTTGGCTTGACCAACATACATTTTAGTCTTCCGATCCTTCTTGAACCAGGGCACTCATGATGTATGTTGTGTGCTTAATTTGTTGAGAAAATCAGGGGACGAAATCCAAATATTATATTTTTACAGAAACTAATCACTCCATAACTTGGCCGATTTGGCATCAAGAATCAACATAGGCCTGCCTACTCAAGTTCGACCCGGTGGTCCCCTAGATAGGGATGCTCTCCTAAAAAACATGGACATATAATCACAGCTTAAGTTAGATCAATACATATTTCATTTGATAATTCGACAACAGGGTTACAGATAAAAATAGCAAAGCTATATTTTTACCCGGTTTCTAATAGAAATGATAATTGGTGGAGTTAGAGCAAAAGAGGAGGCAAGATTTATGCAAGGAAGAAAGAGCTTAATTGGAAGTAGTGGAATTGTTTCCCCAAGGCGTGTTTCGATTGAAGTCTAAAGAAACTTTTTTTGTAACGATAAACCAATAGCCTCGGCTTCCATGCGTTTCAAATTTAAGTTTATGATTCATCATTTACATATCCATAATATCAAAACTGTTATAACAGGACAAAGAAAGAAAAGAAAATGAGAACCTTTTTTCATAGAGCGGAACAGTTGATAGCCAATGTAAAACAAGCATCATGAGCAGCTAGATATACATACCTATTGTGAATGGGATCAGGTCCATTGGGCACCCTTCTCTTGATCACAATATGGAAATCTTTACGATGCCTTCCTCTCCCAATTGAATCCCATTTTTGATGTGATAGAACTGTAGTTCTTGTTGCCCGGTGAGCTGAAACTGCAACAGATAAGAAACAGATAACCCCAACAAATAAGACTGCTCCAAGTACAGCCTTGAAAACACGGGTTCCCCTCCCCATTATTCTATTTCCCTAGACGAACTTCTGGTCATTCAGAATGCAGAGTACTAAAGAAAGGAATAAAACCATGTTGGTTTTGAAAGCAATATGAGGCTCTCACTGTCCAAAGGTAAGCCAAAAAGAGAAGAGGAATCGAAGCAAGGCAAGACGAGAATTGTAGTGGGTCTTACTCTTAAGTCTCAACTTGACGGGCTACAACTAAGCAGAGCAGTATTTAGAAGTAGAAGGAAGACAGGAAGCAAAACTGTGTCTGTGAGTGAGTGAGTGGCCAATAAAAAATAAGAGTTATACTGTTTATTTATATATAAAAATGGGCCCAGGAAAGCACCCCCTCTTTGCTTTGGTTTGTGCAATTTCTCATGCAACCACCAAAGGGGGGCCTCACTCTTATGTTTCTTAGCTCATAAAACACATAGTGTCTTGTGCCCTTCTACAACAACTACCTCTTATGGTTCCAATCCCTCAGAATATCTTAATTGCAAAATGGTTAGCAAATCTCTCTATTTCTTTATAACAGCAAACAAAGCGAACCAGAAAACTAACACATACAAAAAAAAAAATAAAGAAAAACTAAAGCATCTTGTTACAAGATTCATACGCATGGATATCTTATTAAGTTTGTGTCTTAGAGAGAGAGAGATGTTTTTAGGAAAGTAAGATGTAACAGTCTTTGCTTCATCCCCTAAAAAAGGAACAGATTCAAAGTAAAATTTGAATACTAAAATTATTGCTTTTGCTAATTCTTTGCTATTCTAAATATGAAGGTAAATCAGTTTGCATAATTTTAGTCAGCATATTCACGTTGGAGAAGAGAAGGGAAATAGATGCTAATTAATAAAAAGAGACGATAAAAGCAACTTTAAACTCACCCTGTTTATGCACTCCTAAGAATTTCATAAATGGTCTGTGATAATTTTCAATAATCTAGTCACCAATCAACAAGAATAAAAATAGAGAATTCACAACCAAAAAGCTGAATATACTCTTTACCAAAAGAAGATCTTATCACACAGCAAGTTTCATTCTTACACAATGAATCTAGGAAAACTCAAAAGCCCTTTGTTGGTTAAGAATATTCATATAATGTTCTAATCTTAAGAACCAAACTATCAGCATGCAGAGAACACTAAAGCCAAAGATAACTGTCAGAAAGAGATGACAACCAGCTTCAGGACCATTTGGATACCACAATAGAGAGAAAACACAAAGTTTGTGCGATAACAACTGCAGAACTGACTGAGAATTTCCACAAATTATTGCACGAAATATCAAAAATATTTGCAACTATAGTGACATAGTTCCTTCAACCTCCAAGTGGTGGACCAGAACTCAAAAGCAAAAAATATCAAGGTAATTGGTAATTTACAAACTTGACAAATGAAGTATTGGGGTGCCTACTTTTCAATAATAGCACAATTTGAAGTCAGTTTTTATAGCTATTGTTTTACCTATTCTGAAAAGAAAAAACAATAATATATGCCAAGAAAAGGTCACCAATGTACATTATTGAATTCAATTTTGGAAATAAAATCCCAAGTAGTGAAAACAACATTTATTTTTTCTCTTTCTGTTAAGTACATCTCATCAATTTTCAGGATCCGATTTCCAAAAAGTTTCATTGTCATGGTATCTAGAGGGACAGCATCAAACACCATCACTTTCAAACTAGTTTCATAGAAAATAAATATGTGTTTGTGTGTGTGACTGTGCATAAATATGATTTTTCATTCCGGATTGCATTGGCTGAATAGTTCCCGTGGGGCAACTTTCTCAATCATGTTGATTGTACAGAATGTAAGGTCCACTTCTTTCTTGATCACCAGATTTCTCATGTACTCTACTCATTTATATGCAAATAACAAGCTTCTTTATCCTTTTTCATTTGTTAGATTTAGTCATGTGATTCAAACATAAACAGTTTCTAAGGTTGGGACACAAAGAAGAGAGCATCAATCAGTATGATATGGCACAAACAATTAAATGATAACAGCATATACAAAACTATTCTAAGGATATTTAATTGTGCATTCCTTCTCACGTTTGGAAATCATCAGTTTACTTTTAACCATAAATCAGACTTAAAATAATAAAATTTGATACTGACGAGGACAACAATAATTTGCCAAATTTTGAGATGTGCTTGCCAAAGTTTTCTTCTGTTGATAAATGAATGACACCTAAAGAAAGAATGAACCATGTTATGTAAATGGCATATAGAGGACCCTAATAATGAAATTGTTAAAAATTATTTAGGGAGAGAGAAAAAAAGATGATAAAATGACAAAACTAAAGCCAGAGACCTCCGACATCAAGAAACTGCAAAAAGCAAAAGTGCCAGTAGAAAGAGAGAACCAGAAAACTTAAAAACCGGCTGCTGAAAATTGCTGATTAATCTTTGAGTAAATTCCACCTGTGAAATGACTAACTATTCCTCTACCTATTTTCTGCACAGTACACAAAATAGCAGCACCCTCCACCACCTCAATCTGAAAAGATAAAATATACACCTTACATTCTTTCCCTTTCTTTTTCATTCCCTTAAAATTCTGCAAAAATTTGCTCCCAAACAAAGCCTAAGTAAATAATTTGCGCCAAATGATCGCCCGGAAAATTGACAAAAACAGAGGGAAATAGAAAAATAGGGAGTAAATAGAAATTGAGAGAAGTACGAGAGAGAACGGGAGGGGAAGAGGGGATATTATATCAGGGGCCGGGTTCTCGTTACCTTTTTATTGCATAAAAAGATATGTGTATCGTACAACTACTTTATTTTTAATAATTTTAATAGTTTATGGGACACATGTCACTCATGCAGAATAAAAATTCTGCCTATTATAATTTTCTAGGGGAGAGGGGATTACTTCACAAAAATCGCATTGAAATTGGGTTCAAAGTAGCCGTTGCACGCAATCCCTCTTATTAACAAAAACCAAACAACTATCTAAACGCCGTCGTGTGTAAAATATAAGGCAGAAACAATGAAATACAACCATACGATTAGGGATGCGTGTAAACCGAATTAGGGTAGATGTATTTATATTCAAATTCATTTTTACACATTAGATTCATATCCGGTTTGGATCCATTAAGTTTATAAAATAGTACACATATCCAGATTCATTAAATTCCACAAATCTATATCCAAAACAGACATATAAAAAAATTTATTTCATGTTAAGAAATACAATAGTTATATGTGAAACTTATCTAAGTACATTTTTTCTTGCATTTTATAACACAATACTTTATATGCTACTCATGAATTTAACTATAATTTCATAATTTAACTTTACATATTGAAAATATTTCACATAAACTATGTTTGATAAAGTATTATAAATTATGAAATTAAGAATAAAAGTTTAATCAATATAAAATAGAGTGATGAATTAAGCAAAGTAAATTTAATTTTTAGTTAGTTTACACTACTTCTATTTCATTTTCATCAATAATACTCTTCAATTTTGTTGAAATCTATGTTTCTCGGACTTGCAATTTCCGACGGCTCACTGGTGTCCAGTACAGATGGTATGGATACCGGTGCCGGACACGTGTCCGGTACGCCGGAATGAATACGGGTATGGCAAACCAAAAGCAATGGAGATGGTGAACTGGAAGGGCTGATGGAGGAGGGGAAAGGCGTTGATTTGCAGGGATAAGTTTTTTCATTTTAGATTTCAAAATTAACTGCTGGAAATTAGTAAACCTTATAGCTGTAAAGTTGATACACAAGAGTAAAGGATTTCTTGAAGATCTGAAAAACTTTAAGTAAAGCTTTATCCAATAAATAATACATTTGTTTTTCATTTTTAAATCTTCCACTGTACAGTACTCTTCCTCTCTCTCATTATTACTCACTAGTTACTACAAAGTGAATATAATGATTTAAAATTTACAAAAAAAACTAATTTTCTATTAACTGATAACATTTTATGCAACTTCAAGTTTATTTTAATTTCATTGTTTACAATTTTCCCGTATCCCAATACCTGTGTTCAATATTAGGATAGTGTTCCCGTATCCAAAAAAAAATAAAAATGGCGTACCGGAAACTAGGATCCACACCCGTATTCGATGCCCGTACCCGAGTCTAGGTAACATAGGTTGAAATTGGTTATAGAATTGTGTGATAACAATTCATGAAAAAACAAATCTAGTTTTAATTGGAAACGCTGAAATCGCCATTGTTGGAGCTAGAGAATGACGCTAGCCGGGAAACTTTTCAAATTGAGTTTTTAAACCAAATATCATAGCGAACCATAACTTTAGCTCCTATACTCCACCAAAAGAGTTTTTGTTTGATAATACCTTATCTGGGCCTTTCCGTTTCTATTAAAACCAGTTATTTATAGGATGAAGGCTCTATGCAGAGATAAATTGAATTTGTATGATAAGAGAACAGAGAGTATGATAAACCAAAGTATACCAACAGAGATAATCTCATATTTATAAATTAAATTTTTCAAAAATAAATTAACATTTTAGCGGTTGAAAAATATAATAAATATTCAGTTGCAATTATTTATATCTTTATTAACTAAATCATATTTCACCATTCCAAAATAGCAAATACATAATATTATTTTTAAATTTCCAATATTATGACTTACTACTAGTATTCCTGATAACACTTTGTAACATAATTTGTGACTAGTAACTTTTAGACATGATTTGTTATTTACAAAGTATAACCTTACTTTGTTGCTTATCTATCATTAAATCAATCTTTAAAGGTGAGAAGGGGCAAAGTAATCCATGGAATTTATGTAACTTTTTTTAGATGTGATGCAAGGGGGAAGAATACCCAATCCAAATTTCGGAAACTCAAAACAGAAATAATAAACATTTACCCAAAAAAAAATGATAATAAACGACTCTACAGCCAGTATCAAAATGACATTAACTTAAAGAATCTCTTTCAACCTTTAGCCTATAACAAGCTGAAAATTTGTAAAATTTGTATGTTGAATCAATCCTCATCTTCAATGACCTTAGTTCCAAGACCACTTAATCCGCCTTCTGGGATTTCGGAAACAGTGACAAGAGAGTACAACTCTTCTTTGGCATCCTCATCGTCGTTCCTTTTGCGAGCAATGCGAACCCTAACCCTCCTTGGAACACTCCTTATCCCTCTGCTCCATATGTGTTTGTTCAACTTCACATCTACCCTCACATCTTTTGTACCCATTGCCTTTTCAGCAAACCTCCTTATCTCCTTTATGGCCTTGGGAGCCTTATTCTTGAATGTGCTTTTTTACACACAATTTATAGCATCATTTAGTACAAATTTTCCATCGCTCTAGTTCACATGTTAATACCAATTACAACTAGCTCACATGACCTGAATTATCATGCACAATAGCAAACACAAACTACTTCAATGCAAAAAATGCACAAACTGCTAACAGCAACCACACAAAAGATAATAAAAGCCGGCAATATTCTTCAAGACTATGACTTGATGCAATTGGCTCATATTTTACAGACTAACACATTCATCAGATGATTTTAATAATATTTTACAGACTACCTGAATTACTTGAACATTTTTCCTAATCTTTCTCTCAACCATGCCTGTTTGATGTTCTTGTTCCACTACAAAATTAACAATTAAACCACATTTACGCACCTAATCTAATTAAAATGAGCAATCCAACCCTATTATTTGTCCACCAACAAGCGATGGTTACTTTAATTAAAACAACAGGCAGGGACTTCACAATGACCACTTCGGCTCGAATTCTAAGACTTCAGCTCAATTAACTTCCCGAATTTCGCATGTTTTTGTACCGAATGCAATCGATGAATAAAAACGAGATTAATAAAAAAAATTAGAGGAAAGTTATAAGCTAAAACTGTACGGGTATAAATAAAAGATTGTACCAGCCATGTAAACGCTTGTGGAGGTTGATGGTATACTCTCTGGTGACGACCTCCTCCTTTCTTCCCTTTGTCTTATCTACCATTTTCACTCCTCTTTTAACCCACAACTGGACCTACCCTGCATTTATCAGAGCAATTGTTATTTTCAAAAGCTCACAATAACCATTAAGGATCAAGTACATTTTTAGATCGATAAATCAAACAGATAACAAGAAGCCTAACAGAAGAAGGAAAATACACCATACCTGTTAGTGGTGGTGACCAACGAGCAAACCAGAAAAGATGCAACTGGAGAAGATTAGAGCCTGATAAAACGGAGCATAAAGCCCTAACTAATGCAAGAAGACTACTTTACCCCTTTGATTTGGCCCATTTAGTAAGTCCAATGGGCTTCATTCTCTTTAAACTACTTCCACTTCGTGTTACCTGAATATTACATCAAATAATCTTTTACTGATTACACTTTGTATACCATGAATTAAATTAACGTAACACTCATTTCGGTGTAGTTTAATTGGTACATCTCTTAAAATAAAAGTGAAATTTTAAACTTAGCATCTTCAAAAATTTATATTTCTGAACAAAACTATACAAATACAAAAAAAAAAAAAAATTTGGTATATTTTTTAATTATAAATGAAATAACAACCCAAAATATAACTAGCTTGGTATTGTCCAAGAAAATGATAATTCTATAATGTTTATGCTGCAATTAAACAAGTTTCGAAAGAGTCAAAAGATTAAAAGCTATAATATTGGAAGTGTCGAGTGGATTATGTGTACACATTTTTCTCCATGTACCGTATATCTAGCATATTTAACGATTTCTATACTAGTATGCACCGCTTATGTAATTTGCTTTATTAAAATACTCTCCTTCAACAATAGAGATACTTGTAAATTTTAAAACTAAAAAAATTAATTTTTAACTTTTTTTTTTTAAATTAACAAGTGAAATCGATGTCGATTAATGTTGTTTTGTGCTGTTTGGATTTTTGAAATTATTATTTCATTAGTTGGACAAAATATTCTGAGTTTAGTTCATGATATGCACTCCTATAATGTTTATAATTTTTCAAAAATCAGCTCGGTTTAAGTATGATAAATAGTAGGAAAAGGATTTTCTAATGTTGAGGGTCAAACATTAGAGTAATGTTATTTCTTATAACTCCTAATCATAAGAACGAGAGTGAAAAAAGCATTTTCAATTCATGCTTTTCATTTTGAAATGAATAGCAAGGATTAAGCCAGCATTATTCTAATATTTGATCTTAACATTATAGAATACTTATCCTAAAAAGTATATAAGAGAACAAAATTTACAGATTATTTTGCATTTAATTTTATGAACACTTTCTTGTATACTGTAAACCCAATTTCATAAATTTAATCATATACCTAATATATTTCAATCATTTCATAATATAGCATAGACTATTAAAATGAGCTTTGGTCCTCATTGTAATGAACTAAGCAGAGACCCTTGGTAAAAAGAAAAAAAAATAGGAATATGTTATTTCAACTCAACTGAATTTAAATTAATCTATATTGATAAAATAAGAAATTTAAATAAAATTATAAGAAAAAATCTAACCATATATCTTATTTTTCACTTCATAAATTTCATTTTACTCTATAATGTTTTTTCTTAATTCATATTCTCTATATTTACATTTTCCCAATTAAATTATCTTATAATAATTTAAAATTGTTATTATCTTAACTATGGTAACGTAAAGTGCGAAAACAATAAAATAATAAAAAAAAAAGTATTTTTAATAGAAATCCTTATATACCAAGAAACTCTGGAAAACATTTTCTATATACATTTTTCATTTTAAAAAATTATTCGTTACAAAGAATCATTGGATTTTTTCTAACACCTATATTGATTTTCAAACAGTAACGAATGTGTGATCAACGGTGAGATCATCATCGAAGATCAGGACATTTGAATGACAAAGCAAAATAGTACAGTATATATGTAGAAGGTTGATGATGAACGGTGAGATCATCATCGAAAATCTAGGACACGTATTTATACTGACACCAGAAACTACTTCTTTAGTAGTAATAAGTAATTTACTCCTTGTAGATTCCAAAATAAAAAACCTCCTACTTTGGTCCCGGCTCTTTATAAATTTCCCCTTCTTCCACTAACTTTTACTCAACTCTCCTTTTACGCAACTCTATCTACGTGGCAACTAATCTCGCCGTCCGATTCAGACATAGAGCAAGCCCAACTTTGACTCACTAAACAGAACCGTACTTTTAAAGATCCGTGCTTGTTCTTTCCTTTCCTCGCGTGTTCAGCTGTTCTTTTGATTTGGTCTACTGTTCAATTGTAAGGATCTGAGTTTTTCTTTGTGAAAAGATATAATTTGATTTATCAGTCAGTATAGTTGAGAGATCAGGTGTCTAGCAATGGGAGCCTGTATATCGAAATCCAAGGAATGTGTTGGTTTATCGTCGAAGAAGAAGAAGATGAAAACGACGACGTCGCAGACTGCGAAAAAAAGGAGGAGAAGGATTATGAGAAGGCGTGTCTCTTCTCGTAAAATCGAGAATGGCGATATATCTGGTCAGCCGGATCGATCTTACTCCAATCCTGCTGTTCAAGGTTTTAATTGAGTTTTGATTATTATTTTCCCAAGGAAGAAAATTTTCTTTTTAAATGAAATCCGATCAATCGACTGAACAGGAAGTACCGAAGGTGCCTTTTCTGATGCAACATCAGTTCATGAATCGGAGTGGGAAGATGAGTTTTACAGTGTTCATGAAGGTTTGTGACTTTTTTAGTTTGAATTGCTTGTTTATGATAAAGTAGGGAACCTGTTTGTTGAAATACTTGAATGAATGGATTCAGATGGATTTTCTGTAATGGGGTCAGAAAGTGTGAGCGTTCCATCCCCAAGAGATGGAAATAACCGGAACGGGGATGCGAGGGGTAATGTTGGAATCCAGGAGGAAAGTAATCAATGTGGAATCCTTTCGAATAATTGCTTGCCTTGTCTTGCTTCAACCGCCACCTCTGTTGACAAGAAAAAATCACTGTTAAGCCCCGGCACACCCACCTCTAAAAGGAAACCTTCTCTCAAGCTTTCCTTCAAATGGCGGGAAGGCCCAGCTACTCCCTCCTTATGTGAGTTATCCCCCTTCTTGGTCTTCCTGTTCAGCTGTTTTAAAATTGTGCTTAATGTGTTTTCCTTTTGTGCTCTTCAGTTTCCCCCAAAGCACTTTTGCAGAGACCAGTTGCTGGATCATCCATTCCATTATGCCCTCTCGACAAGAAGATGCCTGATTGTTGGTCACCTATTGAGCCTAGTTCTTTCAAAGTACGGGGATCCAACTATCTAAGGTGCGAGCAATAATTTCATGTACATATTATTCTGCCTTTTATCCTCTCTGCTGCACATTTAACTATCCCACATTTGTACTCAATTCCTCTTTATTGACCGCCGTGCATTAGCACTTTCAATAATCAAAACTGTTTGATATATGGGCTGTATTCTTATGTGTGCTGGCTGCCCAAGGTTTTCAGTGTTACTTGTGTTGTCTTAGTTTTCTTGCCCTCCTATTGCGTCGAATAGGGATAAGAAGAAAGACCAAGCTCCAAACTGTGCTGCATATTATCCATTTGGTGCAGACATCTTCCTCTCTCAAAAGAAAATCCATCATATTGCTCGATATGTGGAACTTCCTACTTCTGTTAGTGCATCAGATGAAGTCCCTTCTCTTCTTGTCGTAAATGTTCAGGTACTTGTGCATTTTAGTCATCCCCGTGCAGATTTACAAGCTTTTCCTTCTTTAGTGCATTAGATTATGCTTGTATAAGCTACGAATATATTTTCCTACAGATGCCTTTGTATCCTGCCGCAATTTTTCAAAGCGAAAGTGACGGGGAAGGGATGAACTTGGTCATGTATTTTAAGGTGTCCGAAAGTTACTCGAAGGAGCTTCCTTCTCATTTTCAAGACAGTATTAGTGTAAGATAATTGCATCTCCATTTATGGCATGTATAGTGGTCTATTATTGCTTAATGTAACTGTAAGTAATGTAACCGTACCACGCATGTCTTCTTTACAGAGGTTAATCAATGATGAAGTGGAGAGAGTTAAAGGATTTCCAGTGGATACAATTGCACCGTTTAGGGAGAGGTTAAAGATTTTGGGAAGATTAGCTAATGCTGACGATCTACAGTTAAGTTCTGCTGAGAGAAAACTCATAAATGCTTACAATGAAAAACCGGTTCTCTCTCGGCCTCAGCATGAATTCTATGTGGTAAGTTTTTAATGCTGGTTTTCTTTCTTTTAACTAACCGATGTTGTAGCTTTTCAGTTGGGGAATAATTGTGAGTATATTTTGACCATTCTTACAGGGAGAAAACTACTTGGAGATTGATTTAGATATGCATAGATTTAGCTACATATCTAGAAAAGGATTTGAAGCATTTCAGGAAAGGTTGAAGTTCTGTACCTTGGATTTCGGCTTGACAATTCAGGTAAACAAGTTTATCAAAATTTATCGCCATTTAATTTCAGTTTCAAGATTTATGCTTTGATTATTTTAAACAGGGAACCAAGGCAGAGGATCTGCCAGAGCATATGTTATGCTGCATTCGCCTGAACGAACTTGACCATACCAAATATCAGCGACTTGGGTGTTGAGAATAGCTTTGTCAACTTAGCTTGTGTTCTTATGGCTTCAGGGTTTAAATAAATTACAACCTATTTTGCCCCCTACTTCTTGCTTTTTCCCAATATATATGCCTTCTGGTGTTGTTTGCCAGTCGAAATCACAGTGGCCTTTAATTTTGTACGAGGGCCTTCATTTATATGTATAGATGTAAGTTGGGGGTATACTGATTTCAAAAGTAAATAAAAATCGATATTGACTAACGTATTTCATGTCGCTCTTCGAGGATGAGTGTTGCATTGGGATGCTTTTTCCAGTCTGTGCGCCAAGAAGAGAAATTTTGATTGATTTACGCTAACAAAAGAACCATCTTGACCTGGCATTGTTTGAAATTCTCGTAAGAGATGAGATTTTGATTACGACTCAGTGTTAGCATCTACATTTCAACATTGCACAGAAACTAAACAAGTCTTATTTGCTTGAGTGTTCAACAATGATCAATTTCTGATCCATGTCCCCCTTTGAATAAGATACCAAAGCACATAAGGAAGAAAAAGAAATAGACAAATGGAGAATGTATGAAAGCTATCAAATTTGTGCAGATAATAATTACAAAAGCTATCAATGCAGCTCAAATTAAGGAAAGGCCAACAGATAAAATTAAATTATAAAAACAACAAATCGAATGCTATGCTCTGAAGCCTACACATTGCCTAAAGCAAGCCAAAACATTGCACCTTTGATCCCTGTTTTGTTGTTGTTGGTGCTGTTGTTCTGCCGCTATGTCATTATTGTTAACAACATTGCAAAGCCCTGATCTTCTTTCTTCCAATTCTTGCCTATTCTTTTCAATGTGTTTGATATACAAATCATTCCCTTTGCCCGAACTGCCCGTGTTTGTTCTCATCAAAGGACCGCTCATGCTTATCGGCTTTGACGACACTTTCCGGTCAGGGTATTTACTGTCCCACACTAGCCCCGACGAGCCCTGCCGCCTAAATGATATTGATGATCTTTGCAGTGAATTTGCCATTCCACAATTTGAATTTAATGCTTTTTATTAGAGGAGGAAACAAAGATTATGAATCCATTTCTTTAATCATGTAACTGATCAAGAAAAAAGTAGGATCACATACATGTTAATATTCAAAAGCTGAACAAATTTTGAATTTGGGAAGTTTATCTTACTAAATAGTAAATAATCAATCTGTTGTTTGTTAGCAGAATCTTGTGGCTCCCATGTTTTCGCTGCTTTATTCTATATTTATCGAAGTGTTTTTATTGAACTTAATTTTCTCCTATATTTTTTATGTTCTGTCCTAATTTTGGATAACATGCTACGTGCGTCCGACACGGACACTATCGTTGACCAACGAATTCTTAACTAATATTGTTTATCGAAATGTTGATTTTTTGTTTCGTTGTACAATCATATGATATAACCATATGAATATTCAAACATTAAACATTAGTTGTTTTCTTACAAAAACAAACTAGTTCAAAAACCATATTATTACATAATTGCAGCAATTCTTAGGATTCAGAAGAAGGATCCAACAATGGAAGAAACTGAGAGCGCATTTCTTTGTCCTTGTTTAGAATAACATCCACAAATGAAGCTGCAGAAGAAGATGAAGATTGATCTTGAAAATTACAAGCCTGATTTCCAGTACTTATAGTTTCATATTCATGATCATATGAACCAACAACCTCTTGCTTCTGCTGCTAAAACACTGGATCAATCACCAGGAATTAATTCCAAAAACAAGGAGAATCAGATGCTGTAATTGGAGTCTGAGAATACGGCGATTTTGTGGAATTCAGTTGACTGAAAGTAGTAGAAAATAAAGATGAACTCACAGCTTCAGTGAACAAATAAGGCTGAGTTATTTCAAGTAGGGCCCATGGATTTGGGGCTAAGATTAAGTCAGAAGATGATGGAGGTTCTGGTTTAGGAATGGGATTTGAGTTGTTTAAGGACAAATTAGAGAAAGAACCAACGTTACCATAATCTGAGAAAATTTGAGAAAAAGGTTTGTGAGTGACAGGGTCAATTCCCAATTGTTGAAGCTTTTTCCTGAGTTTGGTGTTCCAGTAATTTTTGACATCATTATCTGTTCTTCCAGGCAGCCACTTTGCTATTAAGGACCACCTGCATACTACTCCTAGTTGTTATTTGCTATGAACGAACATATATAGAGTTGAATATTCAAGGCAAACCTGCTACCAACAGCTTGATGAAGATTGATGATGAGGTGTTCTTCTTGAGGAGTAAAGTCATCATGTTTGAGATCAGGCCTAAGATAATTAGTCCATCTTAGTCTACAACTCTTCCCACATCTATTCAGTCCTGAACTCAATAAACGCAAACATAATTTTCATAATTAAACTAGAGTAAAACTGAAAAGCATGATTCTTTGAAAGAATAATTAAGAAAAGAACCAGCTTTTTGAGGAACAGAAGTCCAGTTGCCAATGCCATGAGTAGAAACATAAGCAAGAATCTTGGCATCTTCTTCAGGAGTCCATGCCCCCCTTTTCACATGTATTTTATCACAGCAAGGTGGCCTTCCCATTTACACAAATTCAAGTTCTGTAATGGTGATGCTGATGCTGATGCAATTCCAATCTTATTCTTTCTTTATACCAAATTTGAGGGAGCAAAGAGGCATGATTTGTATGTCTTTTGGGGTTCCAGTTAGCAGTAATTGCATGAGTATTTTTCATCTCATTAACATTATTATTTACGTGATGTGCGATTCACAGTATTATGCATGCTCTCTCTCTCTCTCTCTTCACCACACATGCTTGGGTTCGTTTTACAGTTAACTATGCAGGCTCATTTTGGATGACTTAATTGATTAGCTATACTTTAATTCTTAATTACTAGTTTTTTTTTTGTCATCTGATGCCTGCATTCCAAAAGATAGATTAGTCTTTGGATGTTACAATGAAGTAAGATTAACCCAAAAAGAAAAAAAATTCCTGCAAAAAGACATTACACAACAAAGTGCAGAGGTTGGGAAAATGAAAAAGAACATGAAAAAGAAGAGCTTAAATTGGACAAAAATAAATAGATGCAGCTAAAATTGTTGACTTTAATATAGCCAATGATTTTATAGCTAACAAGGTTTTCCATAGACATAGATACTCTGTAATTCCTTTGACATGACAACATGAACTGTATCTGTACAATACTAATGTTATGTATGAGTTAACTTATATTGCCAACTGAACACTGTGTAGAGAAGAGAAAAAGCTACAATGCAGTGTCACAGGATTTGCAGCTCTTCCTACAATAGCCCTTGGCTCTATCAGAACCCACCATAAACAGAGGATTGTTTTTACACTCCCCTGCCTTGGCCCACAATGGACAG
The DNA here is from genome assembly GCA_949673415.1 of Euphorbia schlechtendalii. Taxonomy (NCBI): domain Eukaryota; kingdom Viridiplantae; phylum Streptophyta; class Magnoliopsida; order Malpighiales; family Euphorbiaceae; genus Euphorbia; species Euphorbia schlechtendalii. The sequence continues at coordinate 25,330 of CATIWQ010130437.1, read as the reverse complement.
TTTTCATCCAAGTCGTCACAGTCATTGTCGTTTACGAATTGGGTCACCTTCAGGGATTTATCAAAGGACCTCACATGGATCCATTTGGTTGCAGACCATTTCTCTCCCTCGATCACTGGGCAGCTTCCATGCAAGCTCTGTCGATCTGTCGTTGCATCCAGATGCAGACTGAAGAACAGCAATGCATCTCCTTTTCTCGGTTTCACTGCAAGTCCACATCGTGTAACTATAACGGCGTAAATGGGGGTGATTAAAGAGCAAACAGTTCTTGGACAAGTCCAGTTTTTTGAATCGTGCAGCAAATAGTGTATAGAAGACTAAACTATATACCTAACAAAAAGAAGAAAAGGAAACACATCGAGGAATCATCGTATGAGATGATCTTTACAAGAAAGGGCCTGTTTGGGATTGTTTTCCCAGACTGCGGTCATGAAAAGCTCTGTTTTAAAGCATTCCCCTATAAGGGCAGATTTTAACCTTTGGAAATCAATTGGAAACAGATCCTAATTTATTAGTATCAAGAGTCAAAATCTTTTATCCAAGACCAAAATAAGTTGTTCCGTGGAAAATTTGTGAGTGTAGCTTTTCGTGACAGCAGCTGGGAAAGCAAATCCCAAACAGGCCCAAAGAAATCCTCAGCGTGCAATATGACCATTAATAAGAAAATAAAGTTAAATCGTCCTAATGATTGACTAGGAAGGCATAGACTTCTTTCTATGAGAAAGCAAAGGTGTTGAGTCATCAGAACTTAGAAGTGGACTGCAAAAACTAATTCATTCATCTATGATCTAACTCAAATGAAGTATATACCCTCTTTCAATCTTTTCTCAAAAAAAAAAACCATCGAGTCCGGAAATGTAACTTGATTAGAAGCATGATAGAACTGTGAGAGTAGTTTAAGTCATACCTGCATAGCCCTCTTTGGCACAGTCAGACCAGCTATCATCCTTCGACTGAGTCGGCAGTCCCTACAGATACATGCACCATTTATTTGGTCTAGGACAAGATAAAAAATGATGTGGTGAAATCAAACAGAGAAGTCTAGTGTACAAGTTATATACCTCGTAGCGGGGGAACACTGTTTCTCCACCCTTTTCAACATTGGACAAGTACATGAGTACAGTTGCAATACGATGTCCACCCAGCTGTTGATTAACCTTGTCATTAAAATAATCAAAATGGGGTTCATACTTTTGACCATGCTCGTAGTGCAGTATTTGTATTGACTCTCCATTTTCTGGTAAGAAAATAAAACCAATAATTGTTTGTGCACGTATTAACAGCTGAAAAACAAGTGAAGAACACCTGGTGGAAGGAATGTCCAAGCTGCAATTCTGTCCTCAATATTAGCAACAATGTCATCCTTCCAAGTTGAAAGAAACAAAGCACGTTATTTAACTCTTCCACATTCAAGGGTGAAAAAGGCTTTTTTTTTAAAAAATCTTTCAGAAAAATAAACATTGCAAGTAAAAGTCTCACAGTCATCCTATAATGTTTTAAAAAAACTTAACTTGTATAGTTTCAATGGAAAGATTTCTTGCTGCCAAGTGCGGCAGTGCCCATCAATGAAAATGGATTGCAAATAAATTGCACTAAGGAAGCAATAGCGAAAGCAACATCCTTAGTAAACATTATGATTCCAAAAAACCAGAATTGAATTTCAGATTCCAAAGCAATATTATGTGACAGTGTACTACTCCCCAGGATAACAGCACAATTAATTCGTGCAATCAAGCTCAACAAGAATACTAGGCACATCAAACAAATTCAAGTTCAGTTGCAAACACTTTTACTCGGTACTTCTATCATTGAAACTAAGTTACCATAAACTGTAGCTGCAGGTTTACTGCCATGTATATAGGACCTAGTAAAGCACGAAATCAATATCAAATGGTTTGCAGAGAACACAATTTAAAAAACCACAACCATAGAATAGAAGGATAAGAAGTCCCATTAATGTTCATCTTCTGCAACTCAATAAAATGCTCTCTCAATTATACTTAACATAATAACATCCAAATACATTTAACCCCAACTTATAGGAATTTTGTGAAGGAAATAGTGGGTTAACCCAGTCAAGTGCGACAGACCAGCCAATCGATAAACTAAACTATGATGGCGTGTTGTTACATAAATTAATCAATATATCGCAACGTTTATGATCTAATTGGAAAGAATAAGAAGACAATTTGACATACCTGAGCTTTGTTAAGAAACATGCCGGAGCTTGTTCTCACTTCGCTTTCCATACTCTTCCCAGATTCATCATCAGCTACCATTGATTTCTCAAGCTTACCCCCAGCCTACATGCCAAAACCGATCCATAGCAATCAAAATAAGTACAAATTGAACAACAAATTCAAAAGTAGTGTAAAATTGAAACGTTATCAACAAAACTTCTACACCAATTTCGAGATCATATAATCATACTGACCAGATTGATAAGATGATCACACTCCTCGTCCGATAGAAATCCTTTGTAAAGAAAAGCCCTGTTAAGTTTAAGAATTCAGATAAAAAATAATCACTAAGAGTACCTCACCAGTAGTACACAATAGTATCATATAAATTTGTACACATATACCTAGGATGCCATGAAAGTTGAGTGACGCGAGTGGGATCAAACGTTTTAGAATAAACAGGTCTTTCCAATGTCAACACCGGTCCTCGCCTTCAGAACACAAGAACACCAATTTAACACACGCAGTTCCCAAATTCCAATAAATGTCTGTAAATAAACGTACGAACGAGATATAATGAAACAAGCGCTCACATTTGAACTCCGCCAAAAGAATACGAAAACCGAGGAATAATCAAGAGGAAGAAAAGAGTAAAAGAAAACAAACTCCGGAAATCCATGGGGGAAAAGGCAGAGAAATATCTCAAGTCAGCTTGTTTCCTCAAAATTGAAACAAATTTACCAAAGTATAATTGAACAGAAACTGTTTGGCAAGGAAGAAAAAGTAGGGGAATGAAAAGTGACAGTAATTGAGGGGGGAAATGAAATCAAGTACAGGAGAAGACAAAGTCGACGGGGAGAAAATAGAAGTCCATTAAATGACGGAATAAATGGGCGCCCACTGGATTTGGTTTCTGACTGTTTATTGCATAAATGTCAAATTAGTCTCTGGAAGTTTCTGTAAAACGCAAAAAAACACATGCGAGGAAATAAATAAAATAATTTGGTACTATTATTTAAGAAGGAATCAAACACGATTCTGCTTTATGATATTTCTAAAAAAACCAAAGTTTTGGCGATTTTGTATCTATTAACAATTAATTAATCAAAAAATTATTAATTATTAATTCATAAAGAATTTTTTATATTAAACAAATATAAATTTTATTTATATAAATTAAAAACATTGAATTTTGTTATTTTGTTTGTTATACTTAATTTAATGAATATTACTTGTAAATTCAAAGTTTGTCAATAAGATGTAGTGTGTAAAACTTAATTTGTCATTGTATTTTCATTGAAACCGTTCAGTATAATTTACTAGGTTATTACATTAAGATGGATGTCAATGACATGTTTAAAGGTTTAGAGCTTGGAAGAAATTGCAAATGCCAATCCTTGGAAATAATGTTGAAGATGATGTCAATGATGAAGCAACGTTAGAGTTCGTTATTTGTAAATAAGTATTCAACTCATCGAAGATACTTAACTATTTTTTTATACAGTTCGAAAAAATAATATACCAGAACTTTTGGATTTAATAAGGAGAATTAAAGATATGCTTCAAAAAAATTTAAAATTTAAGAAGAATCAGATAAATAATAGAATTTCGTGTTTTACAAAATTTTAATATATAATGAATTATAAATGTATGATATTACCAAGAAAATATATTTTTAAAGGAACCTTTTAAAATTATTTTTCTAATACTATCGAATTTGTTCAATTTTAGGTTTGACCGAAGCCAGGAACAGAAAAATTTATTATTTTCAAGATTATTTAATCTAAAAAGTATTAATTTATAAAGATTTTATTGTAATACCATTTTCTCTAGCAACTTTTTTGTATTAAATTTATTACAATTATAAAGATATAAACTATCATAAATATACCATGAATGACCAATTTGGTTGTGCTTATTGTTTTTTTGAAAAATTCAATTTTCAAGCTTGTCATATAATAAGCATAGTTGATTTTGGAAAAAAAAAAGTAAGATTATTCTCGATTAAATAGTATGAAATGCTAAATTGTGTTAATCAAAACCAAATATGCAATTCTATGAAAAATTTTGTGAGTTAAACTTAATAAAACAACAGTTTGAAAAGGAATATGAACATGCTCTAAATCCAAATATTTATAGCTTAATTTGTTTACAGAATGTAAAGAAAAATTTGTTATGCTATCAGATAATTAATTTTAAGTTTATATTTTTTTTATATTACAACATACTACATTACCAATATATAATTTTTATTAATGCATAACATCTATACTAATTAAAACAACGGCAAATTATTGAAAAATGGAAAAAATGACAAAATAAAAAATATGTTTAGAGTCACAATTATTGTTAATTGGAGAGAGTATAATAAAATTGATTCTTACCGTAATCAAATGAAAATGTTAACGAGAGACACTACGAGAAACAAATGTTTTTGAACTTTGTATAAGTTTATTTCATATAAAGTATCCATTACTTTATCACTAATAACTATTTTATTCAAATATTTAATTATGTGTACATAACTTTAACTCGCAAAAATGGAATGAAGGACTCTATTTGCTCCATTAAGATTTTTTATAATTTTTTTCGAATCAACAAAAAGTAATATAAGCAAGATTGTAGTAACTTTGCAAAGGTAATTTTTATAATGACTTTATTAAAAGTAATGTTTTCATTAAGTTATTTTTTATTACCATTCTATTAATAATGCGATGATTAAACACATGATGATAAGAGTTACAGTAATATTTATTACGTTAAAAATAAAATTATCGTAATCCCCTTTTTAAGACATGAAATTAATAAAAATGATACATAAAATCTGAAATGGATTCACAAAACTTTCTTTCTATACTATCATTTTATAAATGCTATTTTTGTGTGGGCCACGATCGTCATTCCCCATTACCCCATGTTGCTTAAAAGATCATTGTTCCCCTTTCAATTGGCAATGAGCGTATTAGTTTACGTTCTAATTACTATTAAATTCTGAATTACATGATATGGAGCATGGTATGTACGTTAAAAAATCAAAGCAACAAACATGACACAAGTTCGAAAGTTCAAAAGTAAATATTCCAAAACAATATAAAAAAATAACATGATCATTATCCTTTTTACTTTTAAAAAAATCATATAATGATATAACAATGAAATTGAAAATAAAAATCTATAACTTTTTCTATAATTCCTCAATTGCATAAAGTGAACTAAAATTTTAAACATTTTCTAAGCTATTTCTATAAATGCATCCATTTTTGAACTAATTTCATGAATTTTTTACATACCAAATCGATAAATTAATGAATTCTTATAACTATTTACAAGTTAAAAAGAGAATGAGTAAAAAATTTGCACCATTTCGGGAATTGGTATGTCAATGGGACGGATCCGGATCCAATTTAGATCCAAATTCATCATTCTTTTGTAACCGGATTGTGTTAACATTGAAATGGTGAAAATTTAAATCCATATCGGATCGAGAATCAATCTATTAATGATTTTAATAATCAAACCACCCAAAATCTCCTCTTCACATTTTGTGGTCTACCACTCAACCCTACGGAAGAGGATGTTTTTCTTTTCCTTACCATAATGTTGACGGTAAAATTTTTTAACCAGCAAAAATATGTTAACGGTAAAATCAATTAAATTATAATATGTGAAAAATGAAAAAGTAAAGTGAGATTGAACTAAATGGCTGTTTTTCAAACTTTTATTTCAATCAAACATCTTTAAAAGTAAATTTATAAATTTAAAAGTTGTTTAGTAAAGTGTTTTTCAGAAAAAAAATTCAACTTAAAACAAATATTTTTAAATAAAAAGAAAAAAGAAATGTATACTTATTTTTAAAAGTGATTTTTCTTCTTATTTATTTTTTTATCAAATAAATTACATTATTTACCTCATATTATATTCAAAACTCAAAATTCTTGTATAAAATATGCATTTTTAATCTTTTCAAGATTCAACAACTTATAAGTGACTCAGAATTTAATTTTGAGAATCACTTTTAGTTTTGAAAATCAGTTTACTAAAACAATTAACTACTTATTTTGAATCCCTCAAAAGTTAAAGCACACTTTTGAATCACAAGTCTTAAGTTTTGAGTATACCTGTTTGCGGAGCATGCTTCAACATGCCAAGCTTGGACACTCATTTTTTAAAAAAAACTAGGCCAGAGACTGAACCCGTCAAAATCTAAAGTTTCATGAGCCGAGCTTGATTTTTATATAAATACCCCCGGCTCGCCGAATAATTTTATTTATGTATTATATGTTTATACATTACTTTTATAATTATTTTAAGATTTTATATTTTATCCTTTGTATACTTAATTACAATAAACGTTATTGTATATTAAAAATTTTAAATAAACAATGTAATTATGATTAAAATTTAAACATATATTGATTAATTTTATATTTTTCCTATTTGGTTTAATAAAAAAAGTTATAACAAAAAAAATATACATAAACTTAGATCGGGTTTGTAAATGATCTTGTAAGCCACCCAAACCCGGTTCAAATCCGAAATTCTAAAATATAAGCGTATAGCGGATGGATTAACATTTTTAATAGATAACCTACCAAATCTAGTCCAACCGGTCGGACGATCGGTTCTAGTTTGGAGCCCCCTAAATTTTTCTATTTCTCCAAGTCAGTTGTTCCTTTAGGCCTTATTTGGATGATAGTTCTTCATGGTTCATTAAAGTACAGTATGATATGGTATGGTACAGTACAGTATGGTTCTTCTAAAATTTCGTGTTTGGATAGATAATATGATATGTTATGATTTTTTTAAAATTTAGTTTGATTTAAAGAAGAACCATGGAGAATCACCAAAACCGTGCTTCTATTTTCATGATTTTTGAAACCATAAAAAAATTATATCATAAAAATAACTATACAAACAAACAAATGAATTTTAGTTAAAACCATTCCATAAAAAAAATGATGAATTAGTTTCTTTCGTCACATCGGTTGATCTACTTTTGCACTTACTAAAAATCCCAAAATCCTTCTACCCGGCGCTTCAGTGATTGCTTTCATACTTTCGTAACTGCCGCTGCCATTTATCATAGCAATTTCGAGGTATGTTATTCGCTAACCCGGATATGCTAAATTGATTTTCGATGTTTTGGGAAGAAAGTTCGAGGATTTGCTAAATTCCACCTTCTGGGAACCCTTAAAATCCCCCCTCATGTTCTTACACTACAAATTGCAGCTTCATATGATAAATTCGAGTTAGGCACATACAGTACTGTGCGTTAGACTTGTGTTATTAGGCTAATTTTTTAATGTTAGGCTCATGTTATTCGATATAGCTATTGGATTTGAGTTCAAATGCTCCTCAATTTCACAAGATGGAAATCTTTTTGTGTTTTTTCCCCTCAAACTCAATGTGTCCGGATTTGTATGCATAACCAGTTACGGAAGATTTGAGGCGCCAAAGTATTTCATTTTTCGTTTGAGATTCATTTTATATGAGATTTCGATGAACAGATAAAATTACTTTTTTTTCTATTTTATTTTCGTATGGTGTAAAAGAAAAGCACAGGTTTAACTGATAGTTGAGGTAATGCATGAATTTAAACGGGTCGGCGTGCGTTTGTATTGTCTTACGGCTTTTCCTCAAGGTCATTCTTTCGTCAGATGTTTATAATTTCCCTACCTTCATATATGTACTGCTTTCGTGTGCTTCAGCTTTCGCCATCACGATGAAGGAGAGTGGCTCTGAACCTGCCAAGCTTTTGGGCCCTGATTCAGCTTCTGAACGAACATTGTAAACCATCTTTCTTTTTCTTAAATTTCAATTCATTACATGGTCTTTAAATTTATACATATTTCCATGATAAAAGTCGTTAAACTTTGAGATGCTTTCTTGCGGCGTAATTGAAAACATTGTGCTTCTATGTGTTTATGTTGGTCAAGGTATCCATATGTGACTGGGACATCCGTGGTTGCTTTGAAGTTTAAGGATGGCATTTTGATGGCTGCTGATATGGGCGGTTAGTTGTTGTAAATTGTTTTGTTGTGTGGTTTATGTATGTTATCTTGAAATTGAAAAATGCTATATTATTCTTCTTTTTTTAACGCTTAAAATGTTTGTGGAGCTATATTTTTAAGCTGTTTTTTCACCTTCATCTGAGCAGCTGAACTAGCATAAGAATAAGATAGTTAATGTCCTCTTCAATCAAATACTGTGTCCGCCAGCCATGCTTTGGTTGTGATATGCACTGCAAAACTGTCAATTTAAGAAATAAGCTGGCAGTTTGTATAATCAAGTTTAAGACCATTGATCGTTTGACATCAAATATTGCAACTTTTTTCAGAACTCTTCTTAGATCGCTGTGCATATCAGGCAGTGTCGGTGTCCTTGATTATCTTGCGGTTTTTCATTTTCAAACTATCAATTTTAGTACGCAGCTGGAAATATACTCTCTTGTAGCATATTGGAACTCTAAGACCACTCTTTGTATTGAATGCTGCAATTTTGCATAAGAACAACATTTGATGGCTCCTTGTGTAAGGTTGATGATACAGTAGTGAGATTGACCGTGAGGATTTGAGTTCAAAAGTAGAATCCCAACTTATCATGCGTGGAAGACAAAAATAGTGCAATCATTAGTCTAGTAAAGAACACACTATATTCTTTTCCTTAAATGAGTGACCATTTTAAAGTGGAGTTTGCGGTCTGAAATTTTTATCAAGCCACTTTGTTTGCTCTTATTTCCTTTCCCCCAATACCATGTGATTCTGTGAACTTAGTTTTGTTTATTAAACAAATGCTTTCTGTTGTTCTTGTTGCATGCATTGCTTAGTCTCTTCTTTGAAAGTATATAAAAATATGATAGCTTGCATCTATCTTTTCCTCTCAGCCGTCTAGTGTTAGTCCTATTTCCTAGGTACTGCAGCCAGATTAAAGATTATTCTTTAATGATCATTGGAATTCGGAATTTTGCTTCTTTCCCGTTTGTAATGTATATTGTGATGAATTTCTATTTTGTCCATAAATGACAGCATCTTATGGATCCACCTTGCGATACAAGAGTGTGGAGCGAATTAAGCCCATTGGAAAACATTCTCTTCTTGGTGCCAGTGGAGAAATGAGTGATTTTCAGGAGATTTTACACTACCTTGATGAGCTCATGTAAGTGTTGATGGTTGTTGATGTAGTTTGAAGATTTAGCTTATCACTATATCTTGTTAGTGATTCTTTTCGGATGGAATGGTGGCAGGATTTTTTTTTCTTTGCTTTAACTCAATTCAATAGATCTGTTGATTGTCAGTGTTTAATGTATGCAGCTTGTATGACAATATGTGGGATGATGGCAACTCTTTGGGTCCTAAAGAGGTGCACAACTACTTGACCAGGGTGATGTATAACAGGCGGAACAAGTTCAATCCTCTGTGGAATTCTCTTGTTCTTGGTGGAGTGAAAAATGGTCAGAAGTACCTAGGAATGGTAGGCTTGACTTTTTCCTTGACTCAGCTACAAGTTGTCCATTGTTTTTCTGTTTTCTAACCTCTAATTTATTGTACACTGATGAACTTATCTGCTTCTTAACGTGCTTCTTTCAGGTTTCGATGATAGGAGTAAACTTTGAGGACAATCATGTAGCAACTGGATTTGGGAATCACCTTGCAAGGCCAATTCTTCGTGATGAATGGCATGAGAACCTGAGTTTTGAAGATGGTGTTAAGCTATTGGAGAAATGCATGCGTGTGCTCCTATATCGTGATAGATCTGCTGTGAACAAACTTCAGGTTTGCGCTCTCCCGTTAAATTGTCTGATTAATTTTATCTCTATCGTTCTCTACTTATCATGCATGAAAGTGATAAATTTGGTTGGAGTTTGCTTAAATGTTATTGTAATGTACTTCCTGAAGAAATAGTATATCTGCTTTAAAATAGATGTAGTTCAAAGCCTTTGAACGGCGCTGAGTTTGAAATTTTTAACGTGCTGGGTTCAGTGAAAGCTGAATAATGACTTTGGCTAATTCAATGCACTATGCTCTTTGAATAATCCGTGTTTCCAAATTTCAACAATATGCCTTCCTGCCTTGGGAATTGAACTGCTGGATCTTATGCCTTCTTATATGTTTGATTGATGTGCTTAGATATTGAAGCTATTTAAATTGAATTTCATGTGTTAGAATCATGACAATGAGACATGTTGCTTTGATCAAACAACAGAGGATCATATATTTTCAAAGATATTTAGAAACTTGAAAGGTCGTTTTTAGAACAATTCTTGAGGTCTTTTTGGCAAGAAACCATTTGCCCTTTTGAAATTTGTTTGTTTGTTTATATTGATTTTTCCAAGCTTAAGATTATTCACATATAGCTAATTTGCAACATATTCACTTAATTGGGATTTCTGAAACAGTGAAACTCAGTGAATGTCCATCGAGTCAGTGAAAATTGTAGAGAAGGTATAGATGATGGTGTTCAGTGGTAATTGACTTCAAATAATGTTATTTGCATGTAAAAATTGGTCTCAGTTTTGTTCATAGTTTAATGCCAGTTAGACCTTTATGACATCATGTAACATAATTGTATAGTTGGAATATTCTAATATCTCTCTAAGATGATGACTCGCATAATTTTCTATTTTGAAATTGCAGATAGCCAAAATTACCGAAGAAGGTGTAACGATTTCACCTCCTTATGCATTGAAGACGTTCTGGGGATTCTCGGCATTTCAGAATCCAACTGCAGGTGCTGAAGGATCATGGTAGAATTAGGTTTGTTTGGCTTGCTACTTTTTCTAAACTTGATCTACTGACCCACAGATGGATTGTGGGTCTGCTTGAGATATCTGAAGTTTGAATACTTTTTTTAGGAATTTTCAAAAATCTAGCTGTAATGCCCTTAATACTTGACTGATGCTCTTCTAGGAAAACTTTGGATTCTGAAAAGTGTGTCCTAAAACTTCGTATCATACTTCCATTTAGTAACAACTTTCGTGATTGAGATCTACAGCATTACTGAAATTACAGTTAGCAGATAGTATGGTGGTACGGTATCTGACCATGATTTTTGTCTGCATCAGATATTGTACCATGGATGCTTTTGATTGATATATTATGGTGCAGCCTCTCTTAACCAATCAAGAAATATGTATGGGCAGCATCTTAAATTTCATCAACAAATTTTGGATTTTTTCATCAGTGAACAGTACAAGATTGTATAAATTCTATCGGAGGAGAATTCTACGGGGGGTGCTTCTCTAAACTTAAAAGTCAGTTAAACCTGCTTAAAAGTATAATTTTAAAATAAAAGTCACCTAGTTTAGTATTTCTCTGAAACCTTTTTCAACTTAGAAAAGTTTGTTTTAAGTAAAAAGTAGGAAATAGTTAATACTTATTTCTAGAAAGTGATTTTTTTTCAAATTTACTTTTTGATCAAATAAATTACAATATTATTTCTGTATTATATTCAACACCCAATACCCTTTTTAAAAGTATGTCCTTTTTAGTCTTTTCAAGATTCAACATCTTACAAGTGATTTAGAATTCAGTTTTGAGACATACTTTTGATGACTTAAAAATTATTTTATAGAAACACTTAACTATTTGTTTTAAAACTCTTTAAAAGTTAAAAAAGCATTTTTAAATTATAAGCTACAAGTCATAAGTTTGGAGAAGTATCCCTATAGTTCATAAGAGTTTCTAATTGTCATAATCAAAGCTTTACAATTTTGTAAAACTGCCTGGCAGTGGCAGTAGAAAAAAAATAGTGGATTCCAACAAATTTTACAATATGGGCCTCAAATCCAAGATACATTTTTCTTTATTTCAAACATGAGTCCCAAATCTAGACATGGTTGGTCATTCTTACTAAATTAATTTTGGCAAAACAAAAGGAAAACGTAAAATAAAATGCACAAACGTGCAACTAAGAACCAATCTGCAACCATAAATGGATCTATATCGCCAAGATCAGCAAATAGAGGTTCCTAAGATTCGTCATTGCCTGTGGGGAATGGAAGTGAGGTCGTTTGTAAACACAAAGTTGCCTGCTGCCCCTGGAACCTGAGGGACGTATTAGAGAGGATAGACTGCAAAACTACAATATGAATTCTGATCCGAGTCAAGACGGTAGAATAGAATGATAAGATTAAATTAATGTGCAAGAAGAGAAAACGATACCTGGCCCTTCACCCACATCAAATTCCTTGCAGGATCTATTTTATATAAATACATAGTACATTTTTAACAGTTCTCTGCTCTCCACTCTCCACCCCCATGCCTCCAGGCATCTTTTTACCCTTAAATCCCTATCAACAACACAAACAATTGTAAAAAGGGGATCTCAATGTACAAAAATATGTGATCAAACATTACTGGAAAGGATCCGCTATTTTAAATTCCTTAAGTCGAAACCCTTATTCCCTTGGTAATTCCAGCTACATCAACGAATTGGCCCGGTACGAGATGGCGAACGCTAATTGAAGAACCGGCAGGCGGAAGTGCGTCTTCTGTCACAGGAAATTCTCTCAGTTACCTCTTCATGGAACATCCTGAGCCTGAAATGACCAACTTCAGGCTTCGTCATATGTTTAGCCTTGAGAGCAATAACTCCAGATAGCTTAGAATTAGGGTTCATGACAGAAGGATTTGGTTCAATGACTTGATTCTGGATCGAAGAAATAGGAGAGCGCGTATGGTGTGTTGATCTCGGCGATGTGGTTTTACTAGAGATTGAAAGAAACTGATAGAAGCGAGACCTCGAAATGCCAGAAATGAGTATGACTCTGCTACACTGAAGAATGAAGAATCCATTAAGAAGAGAAGTTGCAGGGTGTGGACTGTTGGTGGCAATGCCGTGCTTCTCACCCTCAAATTCTTTAATATTTATTATATTATATAGTCAGGTATAAAATTTAGCATGAAAAAATTTATACCAAAAAAATTATTAAATTTAATATCAAAATGTAATAAATAAAGTCATTGTTTGCAGGGCTTGGGCTCGGCCTGATGGGTATCCCCGGTCCGTGAACATGTGACTTCCTCGCTTCAAAAACGGCAACTTCTCAGATCCTATGGAATAGTAGCTTTCCATGTTTGTTTATTGGTATTCACTTTATTTACTAGAAAAAACTGATATATATTTATTAAATTTTATTGAATCAGATTAAGATGATTTTTATAATTTTATTTTTAATATGTCCATTATATTTTAACTATTAAGTTCACGATCATGTTCAAAAAGATAAACTGAAACTTGCTCACAAGCTTTCGAGTATATCAATTCATATTCATCGATCGTTTTCCGACCAACCCTAAAAGTTGTATTTGCAAACAACTCACTTAAATATTGAAACGAATAGAAGTGGCTTAATGCCGCGAAACAAATGGTTAGATTCAACGATTACAAATCTAAGAGAACCATCACGCATAGCATAGCACCGTACACATTTAAGCTCTAATGCACTCGCCAACAGGGCATCGAAAAGTGCCATAACGATATGTAGCTCAATGCAGCTACTTCCAATCAACTTTCAGCATCTGAATTCATTAACTAAAAGGGCAAATTTAGCATATGTTATCATTGTAATGGCAAGTTATGATTGTAGCACCAGTATGTACCAGCTAACCAGCTTATGCCTAGCATGAATGAATATGTCACCTCTTTTTGCTTATTTCTCAATGCTCTACTTCACCATCTTGATTTATAACTGATTATTTCTTGCTTCTTTTTCTTTTTTATGATAACCGCCGTGTTGCATGCGAAGTATGATTTTGAGGCAGGCGAATTCACGTTAAGTCTATTTGGAGGAGGCGGATTGTACATGTTAAAATAATAGTTGATTCGAGTTACGTAGTTACAATTTTAACTTCAGAAGCTAATATGTGAGGCAACGGCAATTCTAAGAACCAACAATCTATTGTCATGTTCTTAACAGAATTTGCAAGATTTAACTTTCTTAATCAACTTAACAAAATATATAATATTTTTCTGACTCTACACCGTGAATCTAACAATTCCAATACAAATGAATGAGGCTTGAATGGTATTTTAAAAGTGCAGCCAGAGTTATTGATAGGTTCCAGTTTCCAATGTTTAAAAAGCAAAAACTGAACTGAGCTGCTCTGAGGCTGGTTCATTATTAAAGCAGCTGAAATGCCAAGAAGGAATTTAAGAACATGGCTCCAACAAGGAGTAATTTTATAATTTCAAGTGTTCATCAAAAAGTGAATTATTGTTGAATCTGTTTAAAGTGTTGATGCTTCAATTATGATACTAATGCAGTTGATCAGATCTGGTATATACAAAGCTGTCAGTTTTAAATTTGTTTTGTTATATCTACCAATTCATCAATGGCCAGGTGAAGAAAGAAGATCATGATTAAAGTGAGAAGTTGCATTTTTAAAAAGAAATCGCTCTTTCTCTGCAAAAGAATAAAGCACCTAACTTTTTCTGTTGAAAAGACCAACACTGAGCCACATTTCAAGGAAAGCAGAATCTCATACACCCAACAAAGGATCAAACCCATCATATTAACTCTATTTTGATCCAACGGCTTCAAAACCATACATAAATGATAAGGCTTTTGTAAGACTTGTCTAATTTCAATATCCATGGACAAAGACTTTTGAGAAGAATAACAGAGTCAATTGCAGACTTTGCCTATGCAAAAAGGAAAAGTAGAATTTGAAAAGGGCTTATGACTTACCATTGCTTTGTTGGGCCACTTTCAGAATTCTATCAGTAGCATGCTTTGGATCATACACACAATTAACATAAAGCTTATCGACAAAATTAAATCCAAGGGTGATTATTCGATACGTAATGCAGAACAAATTGAAGCGAAACATGTCATTTTTCATTGAGTAAATGATACAAAAGGATAAAGCTAGCTCTAATTCTACCTCTCATGTCAAAACTAATCAGAAAAACTCAAAATCTAAGTAAGAACCTGATGATCTGTCCGAGCCTATCGTAGTTGCAGCTCCCTTGCCAGCTGGACTCAAAGACGACTTCATTGCGTGATTCAAAGCCGAAAGATCAACTGGCTTTGGAATTTCGGGAGGATGAGTGCTGCGAACGAGCGCCCAGTTAACACGTTCGAAAAAAGGATGTTGTTTAATCTCGGTTGCGCCTCTTTTGAATCCTAATCTCTTTTGCGGGTCCTTTGCAAGGAGGCCACGAATCAAGTCCTTTGCAGCAAAACTCACAGAGTTCCCCTCGGGAAATTTCAGCGGCTGGCCCACGACATTGAACAAGGTCTCGCGATTTCCCGTCCCTTTAAACGGTGTACTGCCAAGAAGCAATTCGTACAAGAAGATACCAAATGTCCACCAATCAACCGCACTTCCATGCCCTTCCCCCCTTATTATCTCGGGAGCTAGATACTCGTGGGTCCCAACAAATGACGTGGAACGAGCAGTTGTTGGCTCGGCTATGAGCATGGGAAGTGAATCAGTGTTTCCCGAATTTGGCTTTTCGAAAAGTTTGGCCTTTGCTGACTTGGAGTTGAATAACCTGGGCTTGAAGCAAGATGGTTGCAAGCAAGATGGCTCGACACAAACAGCTGGTTTGCAGGATGGTTCGATACATGATGGCTGGATACAATAGGACGAAATCTTACAGGAAGGTTCGGTTTTGGACTGGACAAGAGTAGGACTAACAAAACATCTCAATGACAAATCGAAATCTGTGAGCATGATATGCCCATCTTCCCTAACTAATACATTTTCGGGCTTCAAGTCTCTATATACAACCCCCATCATGTGTAAATACTCAAGGGCGAGAAGCACTTCTGAAGCATAAAACCTAACCAAGAACAAATCAGAAGAATCAACGCCTAACCTTAATCAAACAGTAAATTAGCATTGCAAGAGCTGCAAATTAGGGTCTAACCTTGCTGCCAGCTCACTAAAATGCTTGCCTGGTTGCCGTTGGCGGAGAGTGTGGAGGTCTCCACCGCTGCAAAACTCCATTAGCAAGCAAGAAAATTTGTCTGTCTCAAAATGGGAATAAAGGGTAGGCAAAAATGGATGATCTAACAAACCCAAAATCTCCCTTTCAGTTTGAGCTCTCAGCAGTTTTTTCCTCCCAGCTAACTTCCCTTTATCCATTACTTTAATAGCAAACAAACAATGCATCCCTCTTAACTCAGCCAAGTATACACTCCCAATATCCCCACACCCAAGTTTCTTCAACAGCCTAAAATGGCCCAAATCTAATGCAAAGTCTCCATCTTTACTACCTTTGATATACTGGATTGCATCCCATCTAATGTCGTTTCCTTTGTGGGGTTTGGAAGGGCAAAAGCTTCTGAAGCTAGCCTCACTTGGATCCAAACTCAAACTAGCAGCTCCATTGCTAGCATTGCTGAGATTACTGCTGTCAGAGCATGAAATGGTGCTGATACTAACACTGAGATCTTGAAAGCTACTAGTGACAGAATCTGTATCCCCATTCTCAATCTTAGGAGGTAGTGTTAGCTTATTCATGGTTAGAGAGAGCGGGCACAAACTGTTCGATGAAATGCGTGAGAGAAGAAGAGTGGAAGAAGGCGGTCAAAATGGAGGTAGGAATTGGTGCGACCGAGGCGGTCAAAGAGAGGGAGAGCAATTCGCGGGCTTAACAATACTACTAACATCCAGTGAAAGATTCAAATTTGAAAACGTGATGAGAGACCCAATGAGTCTGAAATTGGGGTTTGAGTCTCTCTCTCCAATGGGTAATATTTTTGTCTGTAAGCTGTAACATTTTTTTAAGAAGGAGAGAGAGAGACAGAAAGTCTCAGTTAACGAGGAAGACGGAAGCGTTTCACATTTTCTAAACCAACACAACGTAATAAAAGGAAAAAAGGAAAAGAAAAACAGCCTTAGGCTAAAATACCGTTATGGTGGAACACCCTTTTAGACTAAGCAGTAGCATTTCATACTGCCATTGTATTAGAATTCTCAGTTCGACGAATTGAATCAGTCTTTGAATTGCGGAACTGGTCAAACTGCTTGTTCTCATTGATCACTATGCCTGGTATATTTCTAATCTCATGTTGATCACTGTGTCAACTGTAATCACATTCATTTACTAAATAAAAGGCGTAATATGAAGAAATATAATGAATTTCAGATTGTAACTTTGTATATGGCATCACAGCAGTTTCCTAGTATAAGACAAACAAAGGGTCAGAAGGGCTTAGCGAGAAATGGAATAGTTAAGGGGAGAATTGGTTAGCTCGCACGTAGTGGTTTTGTGAATATATAATGGATGAGCTGGGTGGGCCGAAGTCAAATATGGCACATTGATGAATAGTTGCCCCTAAATAAGTTTTTTAGGTTAATATGCTAGTGTTATCGACTAAATTACTTTATCTCGTTTTAATACAGTAATTAAATCGTTGATTTTATTTAAACAAATTTTTGCTAATAGTTATACAACAGCTGATATCGTGAAATCCAAACATGGAAATCTGCAAGATATAAAACGGGTTAGAGAATCCACGCTGAATTTTCAGTGTAATTTTTTCATTAAGTTAGATTCTAGTAAAAAGAAATAAATATGATATGATGAAGTAGAGAATCAATTACCTCATGCCATGTTATCATGTGTCATATACAATATGGAAGATGGATTCTCTAACATAACCGCCAGTCATTTCCATAATATAACGCTCCCTGTTTTTTAATATAAATGATTAGACATTAAATTTGTTACAATGTTCAATTAAATTTGTATTAGATTTTTAAAAATATTTGCTACTTTAAAGTAATTAATAATGTGTATCTTTTTCATTTGAGTAACTTTATTAATCGAAACAAATCTTACATCCTAAGAAAAAGATAAAAATCATATTTACTCTCTCCTCTATAGGTTGAGGAACCTGTGGTTCAAGCTAACTCATGAATTAGTTGGTTCACAATCTAATAACAACATTAATTTAATCTTGACTATAGCAACAATGCCATAACAATCTTTAAAACTAATCATAAAGGTTATTAGAAAACTAACATGAATCACATGATTATTCAAATAATTAACAATAGACAAAGCTGTCAAAGCATCCGTTTAAATTATTATTGTACATTATTAACAAATAGTAGTAAGAAGTAGTATTATTTTTTTTTCAATTAGATTTTTGAAGATGGTGAATATCGAACCCAGAACCTTCCA
Organism: Euphorbia schlechtendalii; assembly: GCA_949673415.1. NCBI lineage: Eukaryota > Viridiplantae > Streptophyta > Magnoliopsida > Malpighiales > Euphorbiaceae > Euphorbia > Euphorbia schlechtendalii. The sequence goes on along the minus strand of CATIWQ010130437.1, from coordinate 7,010 downwards.
TCTTAACTTTCAAAGGTGTATCAATTGAACTACACCCGATTGATGTAACAAGTATCAGTTAATCATGATTATTTAAATTAAAATATATAATATCTATAATCACATGAAATCAAAATATTGAGAATAACAAATATTGGAAAGAACGATGGAATCATTGGATTGAATATTCTAATATTCCGTATAGTAAAGATGCGAGACATTGGATACTTCTGGGTTATGAATTAGGTGACATTATAAATCTACGACTTCAAGTTATCTTTAATGTTTAAGTCATTTAAAAATTTTACCTTTATTACCGTGGAAAGTCATAACTATAATTCTTATCTTTTGAACTTAGGTCATATTCTCTTCGCCTTCAATTTGATTCAGTTAAGTTCGGTTCGGTTAAGTTAAGTTAAGTTCATTTAAGATCTATTAAGTTCAGTTAATGTCCATAAATTTTAATTTTAATAATAATTATTCTAATTAATACTTTAATAAAAATTAATAGTAATAATAAGAAGAAGAACACTGATAAATATATTAATATAGAAAAATAATTATTATTATTTAATGTAGTTAACATTGATATAAATATAGTAAAAATAATCTTTTAAATAATGATAATTATCAATATTATTGATATAATAATATTTGTATGTAAATATAATATAATAATATTTTTATTGGTATTGATTAATTAGAAAATGTGATAAAAAGATAATAAAACAAAAATATTTATTAATTAAATAACTATTACATTTTTGTATTAAAATAATAAATGATAATTTGAATCCAAACTACAATGTATTGAAATAAAATGATTTTACGTATTATAACAATGTTTTTATTATTAATGGTATTAAACTTGTTTTATTAATTATTTATACAGTTATTTATTAATAACATTATTTGTAATGATTAGTATCAATAAAATTTTTTATTGATTTTTGTTATTATTTAATAATTAGTGTATTATTATTAAGTTCAAGTTTATTAAATTCAGTTTAATTAAGTTAAATTCAGGTTCATTAAGTTCAGTTTAGTTAAATTAAATTCAATTAATAAGTTCATTTCAGTTTCAGAAGTTGAAGAAAACATGCCTTATATATCACCAAGTTCAATATTTATAAGTGTTGCTTATTTATAATTTTACATTAAAATATGTATATTACGGTTATGTACACCAACAAATAAGTTGAAAAGAACATAAATTGTATCATACAAAATATTTTGTTAAAATTTTTAAATATTTTTATGTTGAATGGTTATTTTAAAAATATTTTTATAATTTTTTTGTCTTAAATTTCGCACAATGATTAATTAAAATATAATATAGATTAGTAATAAATTTTGTAATTTTTTGAATAGCGTGAATATTTTTTAAGTAAACTATGATAACAAACTTTAAAAAATAAAAAAAATATCTGAAAATTACTCAAATCCTGACATATTATTTTAGAATAATAATGCTAGATTATAAGAATGCTAAATTATTTGAATATTCAATGTAACACCACTATTCTGAAATCACATGTCCCTTTTGCAAAATTTTGAAACCACATACCCTTTTGCAAATTTTTGAAACACACTCCTTTTGCGAAAAAAATTCTTAAACCTCGTTTCGCAAATGAGTGAAAGTACATGGTATTTTTTTGAAGTTTTCCAAAAAAAACTTCATGTACATATAAAATAACACTAGTGTAAACTCGATTTAAGTAATTGAGTATATTAAATTCGGACCTCTAAGAGCATCTTTAGTAGCTAATTCAATTATACTAATCTTATTGACACATAAGATAAAATAAATAATTGAGTAAAATATCATTCTCAAATAGATCTTCAATTCTCTCTTTCTAATATGATGAGACATATTTAATATTGAAAATGCTTATTTGATTGTCTACAAATAAACAATCAAATAAAAACCAGAATCATTGATTACATACTATTTCAATGATTAGAGATGGTATTCTAATATATTTTAGTGCCTCGTCAATGTGAATTTTTATTCTAGATGCTACATGCTAGAACTCACAATATACTAAAGATGTTCTAATAACTTTCTTTAACAAATTGCCTAATCGAGGTTTCTTACAAATAGACCTGTTTGTCGGCCAGGCTTGAAGGATTTTTTACCAAAAATGTTAACCCAAGACGCCGCCCAAGCCCATACTTTAGAACTCCGGGTTTCGACCGAGCTTACAAGATCATTCCCAAGCTCGGCCCAAGCCCATGCATATTTTTTCTTTATAATTTTTTTATTAAACTAAATTAAAAAAATGTAAAATAAGTCAAAATATGTTTAAATTTTAAATATCATTGCATTGTTTACTAAATTTTTTTAATACATAGTAACATCTATTAAATCAAGTATGCAAATTTTAATAGAATAAGATATTAAATTTTGAAATAATTATAAATTTAATGTATAAACATATACTCTATTCGGTGTCGAAAGATTATCTTTTTAAGATTTTCTTCAAGATCAGTAAAAATAAAATTACTAACTCATCTATTTTACTTTATCATAAAATTCTCTTCATTCTTAATTATTACCTTATAATTTCATTTTATATTTAATCTATTTTCTAATTAATAAAATGTTAAATTAGGAAAAAAGTGTTGAATGTTACATTCATATGTGAGAATGACAAACAAAAGGGAAAATGAAATCTTGACTAAAACGATAATCTTTCGGCACCAGAGGTAATAATAAATAAATAAAATTATTTGTCGGATAGAACTCGAGTCGGTTTGAGTATTTATATAAAAATCGAATCCGACCAATAATATCTCGGACTTTGAGAGGTTTGGGTTTGGACTGATTAATAAATATCCATACCCGATCTATTAAAACTGACTCGGATCGGATGGGTAGCTCGACCCGTGAACATGTCTACTCTCGAAAAGATCATGCCAAGATAATAGTAACAACTGCTAACGAGTAAGATTTGAACGAATTAGTGCTAACTCCTATGCATTAGTAACTACAGTAATTAACATTGACATTGTCTTGTCCATCAACCATATTTACTTGGAGAAATTTTTATTTATAGTGCCCACTTACTGTCTAGTGCCTATGTAGCATAGACTTTGGCTACATGATTCCATTGACTGCAGTATAATCTATTATTGATTTGCTACCTAATTCAGCCGCTAATTTTACTTAATTTAGGAAGGCTATTTATTTTTAATAAAAAAATAACAAAGTCATAAGGTTATTTATTATTTAATAAAAAATAACAAAGTCCATGCCACTACATTGCCCCCTGGAACCACACGTTAAAGTGAATGGCCCTTGTCCATTAGATGGAATCATATTAAAATTAAAATCAAAATCATACGATATTTTTCAACCACATAGTACTTAGGAAAAGGATTACTATTAGAAACTAACTCCAAGTTACAAAATAATGGCTAATATTATATAATGTATAATGTAGACTAAATTATAGTTAGTCCCTCAATTATGGTACGGGTATTTCTGCAAATTAAAAATATCAGCTTAAGGAATTGCTGAAACGGAATAATGTATATTTTATCTATTATATAATAACTATTCCCTAGAATGATTTTTCTTAAGTTACTAATCAAATGTTGGAATAAAAATCTTCAAGAAGCTATTCCAATCATATTTTAAGCAGTAATCATTATCCAGTGCCAAACTTGTTTTGAATCTATGGCGTTTGATATTTTTCAACCGATCAGACGATAATGTTGATAATGTTTTAGCGAAAGGTCTCTGTTTTTGAAAATAATAGACGTCGAAGAACTGAAAAGAGCAATAAAGGAAAAATAAAAGATCACTATTGGGCTAGGCTTAAGTTCAAAATTGTTTATACAAACAAGCCCACGGTGATGAGTATTAGATCGGCCCGTAAGATGATAGATCTTGAGCCTCACTCGGCGGTGGAGGAGAATGGATTGATTAGGGTTTAGCCTTTCCCTTTATAAATACTCTGCCGACTGCGAATAGTAGCGGCGCAGGTTCGGCTATCATCAGAACAATTTGTATTTTCTTCTCCGTCCTCGTCGATTTGTTCAATTGATTATTTCTTTGTATGTTTTGTTTCGCATCAGTCTATACGAATATTCTTTTAATCAAGTGATGAGAAAAGACTGCAACAATATGATGGATTCGTTCCATGATTCGTGGTATTTAAGTCTCTGATGATTAGTCCTTCTCATTCTTCAGCTAAAATATATTTTTCCTTCATTATTCTTAGTTTTTTTGTACTGTTAGATCGGATGTTTTTATGGGAAATGATGAGTAACTTAATTGGTCCGTGTTTCTGACATCAACGTGACTGAATTTATATTAACCAAACTCTGATCTCTGTTTATCGATCGATTCTATGTTGAGATTTTTTCCGTTTGTTCCTGAGTAAATTTAGTTTAATGGATTCTGTTGTGCTCTGTGATTATGAGCCCAATACGGGCGATATACGCTATTCTGATTAAAACATGAGCAGAAAGATAACTAAGACATTACATATGAGAGCTGTATTTCTCATATGTTAATCAAATTTCTTAAACTGCAAATGGAGTTTCTGCAAGGAGGAATTGATGAAATAATTCACATGTCAGACTTCAGAGATTTTCAATCTATGAGAATTTCATTTTTCTGAGCAGAAATTTAATTTGTAATTGTGGCGAAACTCATCCGGCAAGAGAAAGAAACCAGACTCATTGGTTATGGCTACCTATGGCCCGCCTTTCGTTTAAGTTGGTGAAAATACTCAATCTGGCTGGGTTGAAGCGTAAAGCTTCAAATAAATAACATTATTAGTCATCAGCCGTTCTGTGATAAACACAGCTATTCTTGTTCATACACAATTGAATAAATGGTGATAATAACCCTGCAAGAGACGATAATCAGAACTTAGAAGGTTGTCAAGAAAAAGTTATAATGACAAAAACAGTGAGTTATTGATATGTGGCCGAAAGTTTTTCGGCAAAAGTACTCTTTGGTTTAACTCGACGTTACCATTTATCTCTCTCTCACGTTTATGAGAAGGGTATAATAGGAAAGTTCTATCGGTAATAAGCGAAACCCTTGTGGTGTTTCTTTTTTTCTGTTATATAATGTTTAAAACTTACTATGTACAATTCATCAAAATTAAAATAAGCTCTATCATATATCATCAAAATAGTTATCAAATTGGATATCTGAAGAATCACATGGGTAGGGAATATAAAAATCGGAAATGGAATACATGATTAAAGCAAACGATACCACCGCATTAATGCTGCAAAGGAAAGCACAGCTGGGTATTTAGATGTTCAACTTTTATGGTTGGCATTAGGCAGTCCAACCTTCCTTGCTAAAGCTTGTGCCTTTAGTGTTAACAAAAATTAAGCTTGTAGCCTCCATAATGATTTTATTGAATTAGCTTGAATGCAACTCCGCAGTGTTGCATCCACTCCAGCAATAATTTCTCAAATTAATCAATGGGTAATTATATAAAATTTGTTTTCCCAAAAAAAGAAACCAATATTTCCAAAATAATGTCTACAACCCCATGCATAGAGATGTTAATGGGGTGGGGATTATTCGAAACCCGCGGTATCCGAACCGATGGGTTTGGGAAAAACTTCGAAATTTTTCACCCGTAGGGATAGAAATGGGGAAAATTATACCGCTTGGTTAGAAACGTGGGTGGATTTGGGTAGAGCTATACTCGCCCCGTGGGGTTCCTTGACCCGTTCCCGAATAGATACCCGTGAAAAATACTCTATATATATATATATTGAGAAAAATATCAACTATGTTATTCATTTTCTAGTTATTAGGTACTTGAAAATGATATTTTTTTACTAGTTACGGTTTACCATTTTAATATGAAAATGAATGATGTTTGTATATATCAAATTTCATTACTTGTAATTTTATTGTTGGGCGGGGATTACCCGATACTCGTGGATACCTGCGTGGATGCGGAATGGGTGTGCAAAAATCCCCAAAACATTAAATAGGGAATTTCCAAACCCGCACTTGAAAAGAATTAAATGCGAAATTGGAGTTGTACTATCCGCACCTAACCCGACCCGGTTGACATCTTATCTGTGGCATGCCTTAGTAAGAATTTTTGTGATTATAATAAATATTACTTGTTGACTTGAACCTTTATACACGCAGTCATACACTCTGATTAGTCATGACGTGTCTTTCGTGCAAGAAGAAATTGCCACATCATTTTCATTTGATTTGATTATAAAACCTGATTTGATGATCTCTGTATGAACCGTCCATATTTGATTAGGTAATTACCTTTCAAATTCTTAAAGCAGCCAAAAAACACACATTTTATTCTTTATTCATTTACGTGTTGACTACACTGCGGTGGTAAACTTAAAAAAGATACTCTATGATTTCATTCATTTACAAAATAAAATTTGAGAAAATTTTTTTACAAAAAAAGATCTGTAATTTCAAAAAGTTTATAAAAGAGGATCCGTGATTTCAAAATGGTGATGTTACATTGAATATTTGACACAATTTAACATATTAATTAAACCTTATTATTTAAATTTATATTTATGATTTGAGTAAATTTCAGAAATATTTTTTAATTTTTACGAATTTTTAAAATTCATTTTCATAATTTAATTAAAAAAGTATCTAGATATTCAAAAAATTACAATATTTATTAATGATGTGTATTGTATATTTATGAACCATCTCGTAAAAATTCAGATAAAAATAAACAAGATTATCAATTTTCATGATATAATTTATTAATGAGAAATCTTTGTTTACAAATTTTTCAAGATCACTGACCATTTTGTGCAAAAATAAATTACTCAGATCCCATTATACAAATGAATGAAATCACATGTAACTTATTCATTTACGTGTTTGACTAGACTGCGGTTTTCTCATTGGCCCCCTTTCCTCGATGGTTCTTGCCAAGTTGTGAGCACTAACTATCAGCGAAATACTTCAATATATAACTTGATTATCACTGTATTGTAATCCTACCCAAATTCACGTACGAACCAACCCTGCATTTGATCATTTACATCCA